>CAUYON010151592.1:0-21495 GCA_963573935.1 Arctocebus calabarensis | reverse complement strand
ATACGCAAGTCCATAAATGTTATTCACCATATTGAAAGAAGCAAAAAACAAAAACCATATGATCCTCTCAATAGATACAGAAAAAGCATTTGATAAAATCCATCATCCTTTTCTAATCAGAACAATGAAGAGTATAAGCATAGGTGGCACATTTCTTAAACTGGTTGAAGCCATCTATGACAAACCCACAGCTAATATTTTACTAAATGGAGTAAAACTGAAAGCTTTTCCACTTAGAACTGGAACCAGACAAGGTTGTTCTCTATCGCCACTACTATTCAACACAGTGCTGGAAGTTCTAGCCAATACAATCAGGCAATAAAAGGCAAAAAAGGGCATCCAAATGGGAGGAGAGGAGGTCAAATTCTCCCTCTTTGCTGATGATATGACCTTATACTTAGAGAACCCCAAAGACTCAACCACAAGACTCCTGGAAGAGATCAAAATTATGGTAATGTCACAGGATCTAAAAATCAATGTCCACAAATCAATAGCTTTTGTATACACCAATAAGAGCAAGGTGAGAGGCTAATTAAGGACACAATTCCCTTCACCATAGCTTCAAAGAAAATGAAATACCTAGGAATATGCCTAACAAAAGAGGGGAAGGACCTCTATAAAGAAAATCATGAAACCCTAAAAAAAGAAATAGCAGAAGATTTTAACAAACGGAAGAACATACCATGTTCATGGCTGGGAAGAATCAACATTGTTAAAATGTCTATACTTCCCAAAGTAATCTACCAATTCAATGCAATCCCTATTAAAATACCAACATCATACTTTCAATACTTGTAAAAAATAATTCTTCGTTTTGTATGGAACCAGAAAAAACCCTGTGTAGCTAAGGCAATTCTTAGTAATAAAAACAAAGCCAAGGGTATCAGCCTACCAGACTTTAGATTGTACTACAAGGCCATAGTGGTCAAAACAGCATGGTACTGGCACAAAAATAGAGACATAGACATTTGGAATCAAATAAAAAAAACAAGAAATAAAACTAACATCTTACAGCCTAATATTTGATATAAATAAACAAGAATATACACTGATATACACTGGGGGAAAGATTCCCTATTCAATAAATGGTGCTGGAAGAACTGGATATACACATGTAAAAGACTGAAACTGGACCTGCACCTTTCTCCACTCACAAAAATTGATTCAAGATGGATAAAAGATCTAAATCTAAGGCATGAGACAATAAAAGTCCTCAAAGAAAGCATAGGAAAAATAGGGAAGATATAAGCCTGGAGAAAGACCTTATGAAGAACACTTCTGTGGCAATTGCAACAACAGAAATAAACAAATGGGACTTAATTAAACTGAAAAGTTTCTGTAGAGCTAAGGAGACAACAACCAAAGCAAATAGACAACCTACACAATGGGAAAGGATATTTGCATATTTTGAATCAGATAAAAGCTTGGTAACTATGATCTATAGAGAACTCAAATTAATCCACATTAAAAAAAGGCAACAATCCCATATATCAATGGGCAAGAGACATGAATAGAACCTTCTCTAAAAAAGACAGACGAATGGCTAGCAAACATGAAAAAATGCTCATCGTCCCTAATTATTAGAAAAATGCAAATGAAAACCACCCTGAGATATCATCTAACCCCAGCAAGAATGGCCCACATCACAAAATCTCAAAACTGCAGATGCTGGTGTGGATGTGGAGAGAAAGAACACTTTTACACTGTTGGTGGGACTGCAAACTAATACAACCTTTTTGGAAGGAAGTATGGAGAACCCTCAAAGAACTCAAGATAGATCTCCCATTTGATCCTGCAATCCCATAACCGGGCATCTACCCAGAAGGAAAAAAAATTCTTTTACCATAAGGACACTTGCACTGGACTATTTATCAAACCTCAACTTACAATCACCAAAAGGTAGAAACAGCCTAAATGCTCACCAACCCAGGAATGTATTAACAAGCTCTGGTATATGTATACCATGGAATACTATTCAGCCATTAAAAAAGATGGAGACTTTATATCCTTTATATTAACCTGGATGGAAGTGGAACACATTATTCTTAGTAAAGCATCACAAGAATAGAGGAGCATGAATCCTATTTCTCAATTCTCGTATGAGGAAAATTAATGACAATTAATGAGAGATAATGACAATTAATGACAGATAGAAAAGGAGGGTGGGATGGGGGAAAGGAAGAGTGGGGGGGTGGGAAAAGGGAAGAGCAGAGAGAGGGAAGGAGGGAGAGGAGTGGGGGGTCTCAGTCTGTGACACACCTTTTGGGGGCAATAAACAATTTTAAGAGGGACTTTACCTAACAAATGCAATCAGTGGAACCTGGTTTCTTGTGCTCTCAATGAATCCCCAACAATAAAAAAACAAAATTAAATATAGCCATGTAGAGCCACCAGTAACACCCACTGTGCTCATGGACAAAGCTGTTCCTTTATTCTAACCTTACCTTTTTAACCAATTTACAGGTAAAAATCTGAGCTCGGACAGGAGGTGAACTGGACTGCAGGAAGAAGGTAGGCAGGGGAAGTAGTGGAAAGTAGGGGAATGTGTAGCAGATAAGCGGCATTTAACATTGCAGGGATAAAGGTGTTGGAAGGTGGTATCAGAATTTCCAGGGAGCCAAGGGTAGTTTAAATAAAGGATATTCTAAATGCCTATTGTTATTTAACTACAAAAAGTGTACCAATAAGCCCTTCTTTGCTGGTGCTTTTAGAGAGGGAGAGGAGCTACAAAAGACTGAGAAACACTGCCCAGTTGATCAGCAGATCAGCAAGGAGAGCTGGTTGTCTGCAGGGACCCGAGGAGCATGATACTCACCTTGGAAACGCAAGCACACCGCTGGGTGGCTTCCTCAAGCTCTCTCTGCTGGAGATCATGGAGTCCACAGTACCAGGCCTCTGGAGGAGAGTGACAGAGACAGAGCAAGGTTACACCTGGGCTGTGGTTCAGGGCACAGACAAATCAGAAACTACAGCTATCTCAAAGGCAAAGCTACCATGATACTTTTCATTGTTTTTGTTTAGTGCTTCAAGTCCAGAGCTTAAAATCCAATGAAGAATGATCTCATTTCATCAAACCAGTCACCGTGGGGTGGGTAGTAGCAACAATACTGCCTTTTCTTAGAACATTTCCTCTTCAGAAATGGTCTGCAGAGTTGACAACTTCTTTTAGACAACTTTAAGAGGAGAGCAGACTTCCCAAAACTATCTGGAAAATGAGTGAGCTCTCTAATTTCACTCTTGGCCCAAATGACTCCAAAATTAAGCAATTAAGAGAAGGGGGTTGGAGTCAGGTGGGCTTATATTCAAATCCCAACATTGCTAACAGCTATGTGGCCTTATCCATAAGATTTGTGGGGAAAATAATAGATCTAACACATAGGACTTCTACGAGGTACTCTATGAATGTGGCTAACACATAGTAAGCACTGAGCAAATGGCTACTGTAATTTTTGTAGCCATTTTAATGTAATTTTTTCATTACATTATTAGTATAAAATAATATGTAAAATAGTGACATGTTTTGGCACAGTGCAGTGGCTCGCACTTGTAGTCTCAGCTACTTGGAAGGCTAAAGCAGGAGGATCGCTTGAGCCCAGGAGTTGGAGGCTGCAGCGAGCTGCACTCTAGCCAGGGTGACAGAGCAAGACTCTGTTTCAAGAAAAAAAAAAAATTAATTCTTCATGAATGCTATGGCTTATAAAAGGCTTTGAAGGGAATTCTCAAAAACAAGTTTTAATATATTTCTAACAAAAGCAGCATCACTGAAATAAACACTCAGCTTCCCAAGTATTTTTACAGCACTGCACTCAGGTTTAAGTTATGGCACATTTGAGAATAAAATGATAACTCCCTCTTTCAACAGCCTCCCAAAACATGCAGAGTTAATGAGCTATTGATAAGTACTGGATTCACTAGGAGCCCCATGATTGAATACATTCAGGCAGTTAAACTGGCTGCTGTATAGCCAGGCCTTTCAGGGCCCTTAATATGTGGCTGTGCCTCTGCCCAGAAGGGAGTTTGGTAACATCAGCAGTTTTCAGCCTGCTTTAGCCTTCAAAACCATTCTTCACAAAGTATCTCTCAGGACTAGCTGTTTTATAAAATGTTCCTTAAAAATTACACTTTAGAGTTCAGCAAGTAAAGGAAAATGTCATTTTCTCTTTTAAACATTCATTGAAGCTACAAAGCTCAGTAGAATCTCTGAGAGGTAGAGATGAGCTAGCTACTCTGGTCTTACTAGTGAATCTTGCCTTCTGCTTGCATGGGGAAAAAAGATTTTTCCTGGGTGTGTTTCCATTTTCCACACACAGAGCTGGTGTCTCTCTTAGCAATCCTGAATGAAACCAGACTGTGTAGAAAACACCAAAAGCCTTGTTACACACAACTTCCATCTCCTAAACCCCTATTCCAAAGCTTCATGAAAGGAGACATGGGCAGAATTAGATGACATGCATAGCCTTTTCATGTGAAAATCAAGCTTTGCTCTATGAGATGGAGAATTACATGACATTCTGTGGTAGTTCAATCCATTCATGTCAACTTCGTTAGTTCCCAGAGTTATGTACCTAAGGCACATGAAGTATTCAATATTTGATATTCTATATTGATAGACTAGGAAAACATTAATTTACATTTGCTAGGGCTTTTGCCAAAGCCCCACTTCCATCCATGGCACAAAGGAAGTCCTTATAAAATCTCATCTTCACTTTGCCGTCTTTGATCACGAGGACCCCGATTCCTTTGAATGAAAACTCCACAATCTGTTTGATGGAAATGGATCGCGATAAGAAAAGCAGCGTCTCCTTCACACATCCTTCTACTACATCCCTGTTAAATGGACTTTCCAGGGATATCAGGATAAAATTAAGTGGAACAATTGGGATATCACCTAGAGGAGAAAAAGACAGTTGGGAAAGGAAATGGTGATCACAATAAGGACGTATCATTTACACAAATAATTATCTGATTCTCATTTAATACTGAAAAATAGAATTGTCCATGTGAAGCCTCTAGTTGTATCCAATGTAATATTATTACAGCAGACAGTTAACACAGTTATCAATGCATATTAGTCAATACAATTTTCTTTAAAAGTATAAGGTTTTATGTTCAAAATAAGGACCATTCACATCTAAACACCACTGTAGACAAGCTTTTGGTTTTCTCTAGGAGACATCTTAATAATCAACCACTTCTCTTCATCGGAAGGTTTTTTAAAGTTTTCAGCCCCCTTTACCTTTCAGGATACACTGGGGCACTATTTGCCTGTCTCTACAAGTTATCACATTCTTTTTAAATGATTGTAAATATCTATAGACGTTAAATGTTTTGAAAAGACAGTCAACTTCACTCGAAGTCATCTGAGTGAAATTGGGTCTTACAGAGGGCCTCAGACAGAATGATTTGCAGAACGTTTTTCCTCTCTACTCAGCCCACAGGTGACAATGCAAAGGAATAAGATTACATCTGCTTGAAGGAAGCACTGGATCTATTCAACCAGAACAGATGTAAGAGCTGTGCAAGGTCCACAAGTCAGAAAGGGAGAAGAAGAAAGACTCAAGATGATGAAGAAGCCAAGGAGACAATAGATAGAGGAACAGAACAGAGAGAAGCAGAGGTAGTCTAAACATTCACTCCACACGCATGAACTACAGCCTTTCAAGTGTCTAATGCGGCTGAGTGATGAGGATTGACAGCCCTACCAAACACGACTTTCACTGTATCAGCCCACCATCTCCTGCACACTTTAATAGTAGTTCTCTACCATCATCTCTACCTTCTTTTTCTTTTCTTTAATATAGATTTCTTAGAAAAGAAAGCCATCTTGCCTGCCTCTGGATTCTGGCCCCTACCATTCACCCACTGCCTCTCTGCAGTCTGTCTTTAAGCACACTTATCTCCATAAGGGCACTACCATCTCATGGTGGGCAAGCCAATGGGGACTTTGCAAATCTCTCACAACCTCCCTATAACTCCTGTTGGCCACACCCTCTCTTTTCCTTTGTATCCTTGACACCACTCTTGGTTCTCCAATTTTCCTCTTCCTTGGTCTCCTTGCTGGTTTCTCTCCTCTTCTACATCTTATACGGTACTGATGCTATTTCTTTTTTAAAAAACTCAGGATTCTATCCTTGTCTGTCTCTTCTTTCTACATATCCTTTCCTAGGTAAACTTATCTAAATCTTGATCTCTAGTCTCTATCCCTCTCCTAAGCTCTAGAATCACCTCTACCTCAATATTCCTACAGGAATCTCAAATTCAGCACGTTCAAAAGTGAACTTATGAGTGGTGCCAGTGGCTCAGTGAGTAGGGCGTCAGCTTCATATACTGAAAGTGGCAGGTTCAAACCCGGCCCTGGCCCAGCTGCAAAACAGAAAAATAGCCGGGCGTTGTGGCGGGAGCCTGTAGTCCCAGCTACTCGGGAGGCTGAGGCAAGAGAATCACCTAAGCCCAGGAGCTGGAGGTTGCTGTGAGCTGTGTGACGCCACAGCACTCTACCGAGGGCGATAAAGTGAGACTCTTTCTCCACAAAAATAAAAGCAAATCTTTTATCCACCACCAAACCCTGCCTTTCCCCTTTATCCCCTATGGCAGCTAATGGAGAATATAGCTTTCATCTATTCTCCAAACAAGGACTCTGAGTCTTCTTACACCCCGCCTTTCTCCTTTCAGAGCCACCCCCTCCCTGTGATCAGTCCTACCCGCCTATCAGTTCTACATCTGAAACGTCCTATGACTAGTTGCCCCCATTTCCCTCCTGAGCGGCACTGCCTTCACTCAGGCTTTTACTGGATTTTACCAAACTTCTATAACTGAAAGTTTTCCTAAACTACAAACTGAACCCGGACAAATAATTCCCCGATCAGTAACTGTCAGTGGCTCCTTGGTGCCTCCAGGATGAATTCGAACATCCTTATCATACCCACGAGGCCCCTCAGAATTGGCCCCTACCTCCCATTCTTGTTCTGCCTCTCTCCACTTGCTTCCACAATCATACGCTCTAGCCATGCGAAAGTACCCATTTCCTCCTTACAGGCTTCACTCCTCACCTTAGTCTTGTTCATTCTGTTCCTGAAATACCTTCTCCAGCTTCTCTGCTGGCAGAGTCCTCTGTCATCCTCTAAGACCTTTCACATGTCATCTTCCTAAACCTCCCCAAGCAGAGGCAGGCATGCTGTCCTTGGACTCCCACAACATTTAATCCAGTTAAAATCAATGCTGCTTTGTAACACTTAATCATGTTGCATCATTTGCTTTTATATTTATTGTATATCTTAGATTCTGAGCTCTTCAAAACAAGAACCATGTCTTACTAATCTTTAAAGACCTCTATACAATGTTTGGTTAGTTACCTCGTTCATTGATGATGAAAAATCACAACCCCAAAACTAAACTAGAAGGTAGAAGGTAGATAGCATTCTTTTGAACTAATCAGTCATATATTTTTAACCTTGAAATTTCCTCATCTTGCAAAAAATTAATTATAGATCTAAACTACTTCGGGGGGACTATACTACAAGTTCTAAGGTTAAAAGAAAGTTGGTTTTTTTGTTTGCTTTGTTTTTTGAAACAGGGTCTCTCACTGTGTCATCCAGGCTGCAGTACAGTGGTACAATCATAGCTCAGTGCAGTTCAAGAGATCCTCCTGCCTCAGTCTCCCAATATCTGGACTACAGGGATGCACTACCATGCCTAGCTATTTTTTTTTCTTTTTATAGACAGATTCTCACTGTACTGCCCAGGCTGGTCTCAAACTCCTAGCTACAAGCAATCCTCTTGCCTCAGCCTCCCAAGTTGCTGTGATTATAGATGCAAACTACCAGGCCTGGCAAAAATAAGCTCTAATTCAAAAACACAGATCTTTTTGCAAAAATGTTGGCTTCATTTTCATTTTATTTAGTAGATTTGTGATGAATTATGATATACTTCTTCTTTCATTAGACTCTAGGTAAAAATGGGTGGAAGTTCATCAAATCCAGCATGCTGAAGATATACAGAAGGAATTCTAAGCATAGTTTGTCAGCATTTATTTGCTTTTCCAATATATCACTTTGGTAGAAAGTTACTCTGAAAGTTAACTTTCAGGAAAGTGATCTTAAAGGAAAATTACAGTTACTATCTTTCTTTTTCCAAGTATGAGTCTGATGCAGGAGGGGGAATTAGGGAAGGTCAAAAGGAACACAGATGGGCATCAGGGTGGACACACCCAGAGGCCTCTAAGTGGCCAAGACTGGTGTCAGGAAGCCCACACATTAGTTGGGTTTGTCCTGGACATCTCCTGGGGCAGGGATTTCATCTGTTTTGTTTGCTACTAGGCCTAAAATATAGTTGGCCCTCGTAGTTGGCCACCCAGTAAACATAGGGTGACCAAAGGTTGCCCATAAAGTCACTATACCTAAGGAAAATGGGAAACTGTAGCCAAATGTACATTTTTTTTTACAAAATATTCATTACAAAATTTTACAAAATATTTATGAAATATTTTCTACATGTTGGCCACCTCTTTGTAAAAATTACAGAAAGAAGGAAAGCTGGTTTTAGAGTGTGAGAAAGACATCTAAGGCATATCTTATGGAATTATTCAACTTCTAACCTTAAATTTTAATAATTTGGATTATACATATTATAGAAAAGTGTTTAGTTATCTTTTTCACTGACTATAGTTAGTGACTGTAGTTCTTCCAACTAGAGACCCTAATTAACTTTATCTTCTTCATAAATACTTTTAACTTCATAGACTATGAAATATGAATAAAGATCTGTCTGAGTCTGTGGTGTAGCTCTTGTGTAAACTTGCCTTTCTGTCACATCAGGTCTTTTCACGCCTGACTCTTAAGTTACTAGGGGTTGAAGTGGCCCCAGGAAGAATATATTTTCCTCCCTTGCTTAAGGATACCATATAAAAAGTGAGCCCCTCCAATTCGAAACCAATAAAGCAGCACTGTCCAAATTTGTGCCCTTTCATTTCTATCCCCAGGCTGGCAATCCTTTGGAGAAATCTTAAATATTAAAATTACTTACCAGGAGTATATACTTTGTTTTGCTTGAGTCCATGGATCTGTATTAACTTCTCTGACATGATAAACACAGGCCTCTGGATTAGGACAAACTTGTTGTTTCCCACATCAAGCTTTTGCCTTGTGAAAGTAAAAGTTCCAAATCCTGATATCTGAACCCCCTAGAAGGAAAAAGGAAGGAGAGGAAAACAGTAACAAAAATAAGCCATTGAAGGGTTGAGAAAATAATCTCTAGTATTGTTCTACCAAAAACATGAAGAGGATTAAGCTTAGGCTTTATAACATCAATGATATTCACGACCCCTCATAGCTATAACATTTTATAATTCTAAGTTTTTAAGTTAGTTTAGTATAAAATGTAATATGTTGGTCTACAATGACTTATAGACATCAGATCCTTCACGTCCAATCATTAAAAAGCTAAGACGTGCATGAATGACACATTTTTTAAAATTTTTATTAATTTTTTAATTTCATATTGATATGAATGTACAATTAGGTTATAATGTTTGCATAGCTTCTTTTAATAAACATCTATGATTACTTTGCCCTGAACTCTCTTTTAAATTTCAATCATTTGCCATTAGTGGAATTGAAGAGGGCATGAGACACTTTGCTATCTCATTCCCTCCATCAGATTTTGTCTGCCACTTAAAATCAGATAACCCGGCATCCAAGTCTTATGCTACAATGTAGTAATGTTGGCTGGTGGGTAGAAGCAAATGTCCTTGGCTCTCAGAAATTGGATTTCTGTCTCTGTAGAGGATGCCAAGAGCCACATGACCTCTGAGCAAGATGCTTTGCAGCTGGGGGGCGGCCCTCGGCCAATTGGTCCGCAGGTGCTCCTTGCAAAGAGAGAACCCAAGCCCATGACGAGCCTTGGCACGTAGTCATTGTCTAATACTCTCCTCACCTGTCTTGTGCTGTCTCAATAAAAAGCTATTGGAGAAATAGCCTTTTATTGAGTCTATTTCGGAGGTTGCTCGGGGCTACCCTGCAATCAAGGTTAGCCTGCCTCCTACAAGCTTGTACTTCTAAACCGCGTCTCACCTGTTTCCTTTCTCCTGTGATCGAGACCAGGGCCCTAGGGGTCGCGATATGTCTCTCTGGAGATAAACGTAGCATACATCAAGGGTTACAAACTCAAATACCTACGGGAACCGTGACAGAATGCTAGGAATTGAAGGTAGCCAAGCAGTGGCTGGAGAGTGCATGGTGAGCTGCAGCCAAGTATCACCACGCAGGAATGGGAAACTGGCACTGTTAGATCAGCTGACATTTCAAAATGGAAGGAAAAAATCCAAAACTTTACATAAACATTCCAAATTTAAAGTGATGATAACTAACCCAAATTCTCAAACCAAACAAAATAAGTCTGACGAATGAACTCCACAGAGAGTTCTCAGAGTGCTGAGTAAGGTATAAAAAAGCTTCCCAACTTCCCAACTCCCTAAAGCTCCTCCCCAAATCTCCACCCGATTCTACTGCATCTACACCCAAGACTGACAGGAAGAATAGTCCAGCCCTGGACAAAGTTCCTCATCTTTAGCAGGTTGCGTTGGCTTCTGTTTTCACAAATTTCAGTTACCAGCCATTCCCCCCAAGGCCAGGCGAGAAGCAGCGTGTCCTTGTTCAACTCTGCAGGGAATCTATTAGATCCCAGAACTCACTGAGTTTCTTTCCACAAACCCAGGCCAATCAGTACTGAACTCAGTGTCACTAGATGAGCAGAACTTAAACTTTATCACCTAAGCATAAGATCCATGTTTGTTAAATCTACTATCTCCAAGTCCAAAGTGTGAGCATCATAAAATCACACGACTGAAGGTTAAACTGGGTGACTCTAAAGCCTATTGCTCTGCTTACAGAAAAATTAAATAGGACATGGAAGAAGGACCCTCTGAACTTCTACATTACAATTAAAGTACAAATCCTACCTTGTGCAGGGTTAGCTGCCGTTCCACAAATTCTGACACATTGTCCCAGATAGTAGCAACTTCTGAAATTCAAAGGAAATCAGAAATAATTGATGTGAGCACCACGTGATAGTATCTTAGTCCTAATAAATAAAAATGTAAATAGGAAATAAATCAAATAACAGAATTAGATTTAACAGAAAATCAAGTCATTCTCAAAAGTTAATTTTTCTTTTATCCATTTAAGTTCCAAAGATGTGATTTTAAAAAGCAATAATGAATTTTTGAAGAAAACGTTTCTATAATAAAGCAAACTCTGTCAGACATTGCTTCTCTGTTTTTAGAGTTAGCCAAGAGTAAGCTAGTCTTCTCTTAATGACCCATTCAACAGCCATTTATCAAGTGTCTGCTCTATGCCATCTGACTAATGCAAACATTTATTTCTATAGCATTCCATGACACAGGCATAAGAACATGGGCCACTAGAGGCATGAAGGGCTGTTGTCTGGACACTGTCTGTATACATCTGCTTTTGCTAAATTCTTGAATCTACTTTTTGTTCTCATGTTTTCACTGTTAGGCCATCAGCTTTCACTCCTCTCTGCTGCTATCGCTCTCCGGGCTCCCTCTCCAGCCCTAGTTCCCCGCTACTTATCTGCTGCATTCTGGAAATAACAAATATATAATCTCTAAAATAATGATTCTAAAAAACACACCTTTGAGTGAGGGCCCAAGCAGCTTTACTTTGAATTACTTTGTACTTTGTACAATCAACATTGACTGATTGGAGAGAGGTCTTCTGTGTTTATCTGCTTGTTCTAAACTATGTTCCAAAAAACTGTGGTAGAAAAATAGGTAGTTGCCAATAACTGAAGTGTTAAACATATGCTAGGTAGAACCAATATTTAAAAATATAGAAAATTATATCTGTGCTGACATTGTCATTCCAAACCTAGTCATGTATTTATTAAAGATACTTTACAGTTAGGAACTCCTTGCAAGTAAAAAGTGTTTTATTTGTTTGTTTGTTTTTGAGATAGAGTCTCACTCTGTCATCCTAGGTAAAGGGCTGTGACATCATAGCTCACAGCACCTCAAACCAACTCCTGAGTAGGTAGGACTAGAGATGGGGTCTTGCTATTGCTCAGTCTGGTCTCGAACTCCTGAACTCAGGCGATCCACTCACCTTGACCTCCCAGAGTGCTAGGATTACTGGCATGAGCCACCATGGCCAGCCCCCAAAGTGTTAAGTTTTAATTCTCAAAATAAAAGATCAAGAACATTTACCAGGTTACCATAAATAGACACAGTGGGTGAAAAAATCCAGCTCTTTTCCCACTTTAGAAACTGCTTGATTTATTGGTATAACTTACTTTCACCACTGGTTTAAACTACTAACTAAAGCAGGTAGATTGAAATATTTTAATTCTGGCACAGTATGATTAACATACCAGGCAAGGAGCAGGCTTGGTGGATAACAAGTAGCAGTGACTCTCATAAACCCAAGAGTTTGAGGTTGGTGGGAGCTAGGCTGATGCCACTATAATCCAACTGGGGCAACAGAGTAAGACTGTCTCACAAAAAATAAAGTGACTCCAAAGTTTCTATTGAGAGGCATAAAATACAGAGTAGTCATCAAAATATCAAACAAAAAGAATAGGCTGGGAGTGCTGGCTCACACCAGTAATCCTAGCACTCTGGGAGACCTAGGGGTGGATCACTTGACCTCACGAGTTCGAGACTAGCCTGAGCAAGAGTGAGACCTTGTCTCTACTAAAAATGAAAAACTGAGGCAAGAGGATCGCCTGAGCCCAAGGTTTGGAGTTGCTGTGAGCTATGAAGTCACAGCACTCTACCCAGGGTGACAAAGTGAGACTCTGTCTCAAAGAAAAGAAAGAAGGAAAGAAAAAAAGAAAAAGTACAAGGTCACAGGACTAACATTTCTCACTTCTAAACTACTATAAAGCTACAGTTATCAAGACAGTGTGATGCAGGCAAAGGAACAGAAAAATGAATCCGTGGAACAGAATAAAGAGCCCCTAAATAGACCCACATAAATAGTCAAATGAGCTTTGACAAAGGAAGAAAGGCAAGATACAATAGAACAAAGACAGTCTTTTATACAAATGTTGCTAGAACAACTGAACATCCACACGCAAAAACAAAAAGAATCTAGGCACAGACTTTACACACTTCATAAAAATTAATTCAAAATGGTTTATACACCTAAATGTAAAACACAAAACTATAAAACTCCTTGAATATAACATAGGATAAAACTTAGATGACCTTGGGTATGGCAATGATTTTTTAGATACAACATCAAAATCATGATCCACCAAAGAAATAATTTATAAGCTGAAATTCATTAAAATGTAAAACTCTGCTCTACAAAAGATGTCAAGAGAATGAGAAGACAAGCCTCAGACTGGGAGAAAATACCTGTAAAAGGCCTAACTAATAAAAGACTGTTACCTCAAATGCACAAAGGATTTTTAAAACTCAGCTCTCAGGCAAGGCACCGCACACTTGTAATCCTAGCACTTGGGAGGCCAAGGCATGAGGATCCCTTGAGCTCAGGAGTCCGAGACCAGCTTAAGCCAAGACCCCATCTCTACTAAAAATAGAAAAATTAGCCTTGTGTTGTGGCAAGTGCCTGGAGTCCCAGTTACTCGGAACGCTGAGGCAGGGGGATCACATGAGCCTGTGAGTTTGGGGTTGCTATGGGCTAGACTGAGGCCACAACACTCTAGTCCAGCTGACAGAGTGAGACTCTTTCTCAAAAGGGAAATAAAAGGGTAAAGGACTCAAATACAACTCCAACCCTACCTAACAAATGTAAACAACATAACCCAGTCCTATGTAGCCTTATATTAATCCAAAATCTAAAAAGAAAACTCAGCACCAAGGAAACAACAAAAACTTCAACAGACTCTTCATCAAAAAAGACTTATAGATGACGAGCATTTGAAAAGGTACTCCACATCATCTATCATCAGGAAAATGCACATTAAAATAAGATGACGAGGGTCTGTGCCCATCACACAGTGGCTTTGATGCCAGCCACATACACCAAGGCTGGCGGGTTCAAACCCAGCCTGAGCCAGCTAAACAACAATGACAACTGCAACAAAAAAATAGCCGGGTGTTGCAGTGAGCACCTGTAGTTTCAGCTACTTGGGAGGCTGAGACACGAAGTTCACTTAAGCCCAAGAGTTTGAGGTTGCTGTGAGCTGTGATGCCACAGCACTCTTCTGAGGGAGACATAGTGAGACTCTGTCTCAAAAAAATGAAAGGAAAGGAGGGAAGGGGAGGGGAAGAGAAGAACGGGAGATAGGAAGGAAGGAAGGAAGGGAGGGAGGGAGGGAGGGAGGGAGGAAGGGAGGAAGGAAGGGAGGGAGGGAGGGAGGGAGGGAGGAAGGAAGGAAGGAAGAAAGGAGAGATGATGATACACATACTTGTTAGAATGGCCAAAATCTAGAATACTAGCAACACCAGATGCTGGTGATGATGTGGAGAAACCATAGTCTTACTCATTGCTGTTTGGAATGCAACATGATACAAATCCCTTGGAAGACAGTCTGGCAGTTTCTCACAAAACTAAATACCCTCTTACCATACAGTTATGCTCCTTGATATTTACCCAAATGAACTGAAAACTTATATCCAAAAGATAAAAACACTTGCACACAGATGTTATAACAGCTTTATTCAAAACTGACAAAACTTGGAAGCAAGCAAAATATTCTTCCATAGGTGAATGGAATAATAAAAGCTGACAGATCTAGATAATGGAACTTCATTTAGCACTAAAAAGAAATGAGCTATTATAAAGAGAGAAGACATAAAGGAAACTTAAATGCATATTACTAAGTGAAAGAAACCAATCGGAAAGGGCTACATACCGTATGGTTTCAACCATATGGCATTCTGGGAAGGGCCAAAGTGGAGACAGTCAATCAAGTGCTTACTGGTGGTGGTGGGTGGGTGGGTTGGGGGCTGGTTGAAGAAGGGCCTGGGGTGGGGGTGGGATTAATAGGCATAACACAGAGGATTCTGGGGGCAGTGAAAACACTGTCTGACACTATAATGATGGACACATTACATTACATATTTGTCCAAATCTACAGAACATACAACATCAAGAGAGAACCTTAATTGCAAATATGGACTTTGGGTGATGTGTCAGTGCTGGTTCCTCAGCTGTAACAAATGTACCACTCTGGTGTAGGATGCTGATAATGGGAGAATCAATGAAGTATGTGGGTAAACGGTATGTGGGAAATCTCTATTCTCAATTTGCTACGAAAATAAAACTGCTCTAAAAAATAGGGTTTTTAAAAAAGTTCTTATTGTGCCATTTCCCTTCTCCTTGGTAGCACCTACCTCAGTTGTAAATTTACATTTGTGTGATTATTTCATTAGTGTGTATCTTCCCCACTAGATTGTAAATTCCAAGATCTTTGCTCGCCATCTGTTCTTGAGTCCTTGGCACTTAGCAGGTTCAAAATTGCTTGAATGAATACACATGTAAACTTACAAATACGGGGGATATTTTTAAATCCATAAAAACCAATATTTTTAATGCTTCTTTTAGAATTATTTTGACAGGTAAAAATAAGAGTTATGCAGGGGACGAGAAAGAGAGTCATCATTCCTATTTATTTTACCTTTAAATCACTTGGTTAAAGCCAAGGCTCCATCTCTAAGTTATAGTGGCTTGATAATAATAACAGCTTACATTTCTGGAGCAGTTTGCTTCTGAAGGGCTCCTGTGGTTTGCAGACAGACCTCAACATCACTTTGGGGTGACTCTTCTAAGAAACTATGCTAAAAAAAAGATTGTGTCTTTCTACTAACCAATCCTAATAAGTTTTCTCTGAGAAGTTGCCAGGTCACCTTCCAAATGCTTACCCAGTATCTTTTCATGATCATCTCATTTTCTTAATACAACCACAAGAAGTCAGTGGCAACAAAAGCAAATGTGTCTTTGCATGAACTCTGAAAGGAAGCCATTTAAGGTCCGTTGGCAACTGCTTTTCTGCAAAAAAGGTTGTTATCTGCCCCAGTGGTAGGTGGTGGGGGGTGCTTGTTTTTAACTAGGATTTGTTGAGCACTTACTTTGTGCTAGTCCCAGAGCTAAGAGTTGAATACGCATTATCTCATTTAATCAAAACCCTCGGGTGGCCCCTTTCCTTCCTTAGGGCAGTTAGTAAAGAAAGCGTTTCTGGGATGGCGCCTGTGGTTCAGTGGGTGGAGCGCCGGCCCCATATACTGAAGGTGGTGGGTTCAAACCCAGCCCCAGCCAAACGGCAACAAAAAAATAGCCAGGCGTTGTGGTGGGCCCCTGTAGTCCCAGCTACTTGGGAGGCTGAGGCAAGAGAATCGCCTAACCCCAAGAGCTGGAAGTTGCTGTGAGCTGTGTGACTCCATGGCACTCTACTGAGGGCGACAAAGTGAGACTCTGTCTCTACAAAAAAAAAAAAAAAAGAAGAAAGAAATCTTTTCTGGACAACCGAGATAGGCCTGATGAGACTACTGAGTGGTTGCCAAAGCAAACTAGCCACTCCAGGACAGACCTCAGCACAGCAAACAGGGAAGCAGGACTCCTGCCTTACCCCCAAAGCAGGCGAAGCTTCAGTCCCCAGGGGCCCCACCTCGTGCCACTTACCCGCCTGGCTCAGCGAAGGCAGTGTGGGCAGCACGTGCCTGCCCAGGTCCTGCAAAGCAGGGGCTATCGTGTCCAGCATCTTCGGTTCCCAGTCGACTCCGTGCTGGGTCCTCGAGGGCTTTCTTTTCTCCCTTTCCTATGTGGACTTTGCACAAAAATGATTTTTCTCACTCTCCAGCCCCTTCTCTCCTGAGCTTTCAGAGTGCCTTAAAAATACAAATTACAAAAATCTTGAAATTCTAGTTAGGTTTTTTTTTCTTTCTCCAATAAATTTAAGCATTCATTCCCTTTCCCCTGCTTTAGCTCTTGGGCCCTCCCAGCGCAGGAACCCCGAGAGCTGTCCAGCACTGAATCAGAGTGAGCGAGCCCGCTCGTCCTCGCCCAGCGGAGCCCAGCGAGGAGTGAGCCGAGAGGAGGGGACACCCAGGAGTAGGCTCGGCCGCCTGGAGGGCGCAGCGTGTTGCTAGGACGCGACAAAGAGGCCCGCCGGGTTGCTAAGCAGGCAAAGGAGGCGCTCGGCCCCGCCCATGAGCTGGGTGGGTGGCCCCCGGTTGCCCAGGTGATCCGGGAGCTCCAGCCAGGGGAAGTAGCTTTTTTGGGGTTTGTTTTTGTTTTTAATACAGAGTCTGAAGCTGTCACCCTGGCTAGAGTGCCGTGCAGTCATAGCTTACAGCAACTTCCAATTCTTGGGCTCAAGCGATCCTCTTGCCTCAGTATTTCTATTTTTAGTAGAGATGGGGACTCGCTTTTGCTCAGGCTGGTCTCGAAGTCGTGAGCTCAAGCAAGCCACTTACCTTGGCCTCCAAGAATGCTAGGATTACAGGCGTGAGCCACTGCGCTGGGCCGGCCGAAGTAACTTTTTTTTTTTTTAACTTTTTTCCCCTTCCCCTCTTACCCCAAGAAGCAAAGACGTTTGCTGGTTAGGGTGGTAGCCTTTGTAAACACCTTGAACAAATCTGGTCATGCTTTTTGCCCAGAGTGATGGACATTTGAGCCTACAGGATCTGCTTAAAGGTTTGACTTTGAACTGAATTTTTCTTGTTTGGTTTTTCCTCTAGTCCCATCCAGGAAATGGAGCGGGGGTGGGGAGTGGCGGGGGGTGGTGGTGGCTGTAGAATTAGGAAGGATGCGGTTGACTTTTTAAAGGTTATAGTAGTGCTTTTTGAGGCTCTCGTCAGAGGCAGATGTTGATGCCACCCTTCTTGTACACCCTGCAGAACCATAAGCCAAATGAACATCTTTTCTTTACAAAATAAAATTAAAAGTATAGTCATTTCCCTCCTTCCCTATACAGCACATGTCAGGACTCTTGTGCAGAATTATGTCATACTCTCTCTCCCCTTTACTGATAATTATTACAAAGCGAATCACCTATGTAACTTTTTCCAAGTCAAGAAACAGAATGCTGATTCAGAAATGCGGAAACGCACTTCATTTCCTCTCCAGTCATTATTTCAACAAATACAATGGATTACTTTTGCCCGTTTTTGAACCATTGGTATCATATGATACACATTCTTTTGTGTCTGGTTCTTTCGCTGACATCGTTTTGGTGAGATTCATCCACAGCTTCTGTATAGCAACTTGTTGGTTTTCACTGTTGCATACTACTCCTTTGTCTGACTAGGGCACAAGTTACCTATCCATTCCATTGCTGAAGGGCATGCGATTGTTTCCGTTGAGGCTATTAGGAAGAATGCTGCTGCAAACATCCTCACAGAAAACTTGTGATGGATATATGCGCTCATTTCTGATGTGTACATATAACTAGAAGCAAATTGGTGGGTCATGGAAAATGCGTATAATCAATTTTAATAGATAATGCCAAGTAGATTTCTGAAGAGGCTGTTGCATGGTGGTGGGTGGGAGAAGCTGCTGGTACAGGGTGTGCACAGAGATCAGGAATGGCAGACCACCTGTAATGTGCCAGTGTAATGTGCTTCTTGCCACAAGAAGCTTGCTCCCTATTCACTACACTTACGAATATATCACTAGACTTCCATGTAAGGCAAGACAACAACAACAAAAAGCCTAGAAAAAAATAACATGGAAACACAAGTTATTCTGTTCAATTTCAGTATCACTTGATTTTTGGGGAATCATAATTTTTTTTTATTCATAATGCAAGTAAATTGGAGAGGGTTTTGTTTTGTTTTGTTTTCCAGGATTTAAGAATTGTTCTCATTTAGGAAAATTGTGCCCTTGCTATAAACGAGGCTAGCAGCTGAAGAGCCAACAACCTGAGCCACGCTGCATTTGTAGCTGCTGCATTCATGGTGATTCTTCCTACCTATATAAGCTTGTGGTGACTTCATTAGGCCTTCCAGTATAGTCATGACTGCACATACACAGGCGAAATTACAGTGTTTTACTATACATTATTTACCTTTAATGTCTCTATTATATTGGAGTTACAACTTTACATTCATTTTGATTTTTTTGAGACAGAGTCTCACTCAGTTGCCATGGGGTTGAGTGAGGTTTCGTCATAGCTCACAGCAACCTCAAACTCCTGGGATCAAGCCATCCTCTTGCCTCAGTCTCCTGAGTAACAG
Organism: Arctocebus calabarensis; assembly: GCA_963573935.1. Taxonomy (NCBI): domain Eukaryota; kingdom Metazoa; phylum Chordata; class Mammalia; order Primates; family Lorisidae; genus Arctocebus; species Arctocebus calabarensis. The sequence goes on along the minus strand of CAUYON010151592.1, from coordinate 2,336 downwards.
GGACTATAGGCACCTGCCACACTGCCCAGCTATTTTTTTTTCTTTTTCAGAGACAGATTTCACTCTTGCTTAGGCTGGTCTTACACTCCTGAGCTCAGACAATCCATCCGCCTCAGCCTCCCAGAGTACTAGGATTACAGGTGTGAATCACTGCACCCGGTCCTCTTTACGTTCATTTTTAAATGGTGTGGGTCGATAAACTATGTTAGCCATAAACCTATTTCAGGATACTAAGGCATTACAAAATATGTTTTATAAAAATGAATCCTTGGGTCTAATAGAACAGAGAAACTGTGCTAGAAAATATCAAGCTCTATAACTCAGCTTCTTTTCCTCTACCTTGTCTACTAAGAAGCTCAGAACTAAGTGTTGAACCTTCCTTAAACCAGTTTTTGTAGGAAAATAATTTCCTTCCACTCTCCTTTTTATCACCTGACTTTTGTTCTCTAGTCTGCTGATGTTTGCTCATAAAGCATTTGTACTTGCAGAGTAGGCTGGGAAATAGGCAGAGAATTTTGTTGAATGGATCAGCTGCAAGCAATGGGCAAAGCAATAGGCAAATTCCTTTTTGTTGTTTCCTTTTTTTTTTCAGCATTTACTAAGACTTTATTCTTTAGATATACTTGTACATATGTGCAAAGGTAGAGCAAGATCTCCATGGCATTTTCTGCTGTAGGCTCAGAAGTGTAGTAAACTGAGTAACCAGGCTTGTAAGAGTGGTCACTGGTTCTTGAGGGAGGCCCTGGGGGCGGGACAGTCTCTGAGCTGGAGTGGAGATGTTTTGCAGCCTGGAGACAACCCTTCAAGCAACTGCATGCTTTCATGAGATAAGATGGTGGCTCATTAGCAAGCAGGTGTTAGACCTTGAACATTTGTGGTGCAACAGGGTGGGAATCAAGCCATAGGGAAAGAGCATGTAGGGATCATTAAGCACTTGACCCTGGTACATGGCCCTCCACACACACCTGTTGTATAATGTTTCAATGAAAGGCCACAGCAGAGGTTACTTGAGGCTTCCCTGCACCTATGGGAAGTCCAGCTCTTGCAAGCATTTGTACTTCTAACCCGTGTCCCAGCTGTTTTTTTCGCGCAGTGACACGGTGCCACAGAGGGTGCACAGCACACCCAACACAGAAGTTATGAAGTTTGAGAAGTCCAAGCTCCAGGGTCCCACATCTGGTGAGGGTTGTCTTGCTGGTGGAGATTTTGCAGGGTCCCAAGGCAGCACAAGGCATCACAGTGAGGGGACCAAATGTGTTTGAGCAAATTCTTTTCTGACTGTTGCCTTGAGAGTAATTGCTAAGACAGCTAATTTTTAGTGGCAATAACAATATTACTGTTCTACCTTAGGAATGGAATTATAAAAATATATTCGTTTCTTACAATAGATTAGATTTGGGATTAAATATGGTGATGACACTTTTAGTCTCTAGAAAAACTGTTCTGCTTTTCAGAAGATGGTTATAAATGTTAATTATTCATAACTTATAGATGGCAAATGGGGGAATCTAAAAATAATAAAAAAGACTTTTCTTCCAAGGTCCTTTTTTCCTTTTGTCAAAGGTTGCTTAACCAAAGAGGATGTGTACTACCAGGCACAGAGGCTCATGCCTGTAATCCTAGCACTGTGGGAAGCTGAGGCAGGAGGATCACTTGGGCTCAGGAGTTTGAGACCAGCCTAAGCAAGAGCAAAATGCTGTCTTTACTAAAAATAGAAAAATTAGTTGACTACTGTGGTGAGTGCCTGTGGTTCCAGCTACTGGGAGGCTGAGGCAGGAGAATTGCATAAACCCAAGAGTTTGACTTTGCTGTGAGATAAGCTGACTCCATTGCACTCTAGCTTTGGGCAACAGAGTGAGCCTCTGTCTCAAAAAATAGGAGGCTTTGTACATTCATGTGACCCTATGTTTTACTAAGCTAATTCTAATGAGGTATAAACATTATACATCCTGAAAATATATACTTTTCTGTTGACAATAAAGCTCAGGCAAACCATGCAATTCCACTGCTAAGAATGTGTTCTTTGGACTTACTGGTATGATATATACAACATTGTTTGCTGTGCTAAAACATAGAATTAACCATCATCAGGAAGCGATTTAATTGTAAATCCATACATTGGTATACATTTTCAAGAGTTTACTTAAAATAAAATTGTACATTTCTGTACTGATGTTGAAAAAGTTTAAGATAAACTAAGTGAAAAACAGTTGCACAGTAGTATTTACACATGTTCAAATATATGATCCTATTTGTTTCAAAAATAAGTATAAGAAACTGTGCATACATATCCATATATATAGTATTTTTGTAAATACATAGGATTTTTTTTTTTT
>CAUYON010151589.1:92500-125274 GCA_963573935.1 Arctocebus calabarensis | reverse complement strand
CCTCAAGCTGTCGCCCTGGGTAGAGTGTCGTGGCATTACAGCTCACAGCAACCTCCAATTCCTGGGCTCAAGCGAGTCTCCTGCCTCTGCCTCCCAAGTAGCTGGGACTACAGGCGCCTGCCACAATGCCTGGCTATTTTTGTTTGGGTCGCAGCCGTCATTGTTGGTTGGCGGGCCCAGGCTGGATTCGAACCCGCCAGCTCAGGTTTACATGGCTAGCGCCTTAGCCCGCTGAGCCACAGGCGCCGAGCCATCTTTTTTCTTTCTTGTGAATAATTTTATTGGATAAAAGTTTCCACAATGATTATCGAATAATAGTTATCTTTGAGTTTGACTTTGTTGAAAATCTGCTAATGTTTTACCATTAAGTATGCATTAGCTTTTGAGTTGCAAATTTTATTTTTTATCTGGTTAAGAAATGTTTGTATTGATTCCTATTTTTAAGAGTTTTTTTTGTCATAAATAAGTAGCAGGTATCTTAAGCATCTATGCAGATGACCAAATTGTTTTCTTTATTCAACCTCTAACTACAACAAATGACTTTAACAGGTTTTCTAATATTAAAATATTTCTCCATTTCTGATTACTTGATTGTGGTGTCTAAATTCTTCTTTCAATATGCTGTTATATCCTAATAATAAATTATCTGGTATTTTTAAAATATCAACCTTATTGATATAACTCACATACTGTATAAGTCACCCACTTAAAGTATACAATTTAGTAGCATTTTTTTCCTACAAGATTGTGCAACCATCACAATCAATTATAGAATATTTTTATCACCCCAAAAGAAATGCCATGGCCCATTAGTGGTCACTCCCTGTCCTCGCTCCCTACTCTTCATCTAACCCTGGGCTAGGGAACCACTATCTATGTTCTGTCTCCATACATTTTCTTATTCTGGACATTTCACATAAATGGAATAATACAACATGTGATCTTTTGAGTCTGGCTTCTATCACTTAGCTAGTGTTTTCAGGGTTCATTCATATTATAGCAGGCATCAAGGTATTTGTCATTAATTTTTAGGGCTGAATAATATTCCATTTATATGAATATACATTTTATTTATCCAGTCATCAGTTGGTGGACATTTGGGTTGTTTCCATGTTTTGGCTATTATGCATACAGCCTCTATGAACATTTATGTACAATATTTTGTGAAGTTTCATTTCTCTTTTTCAACCTTTTTATCTCACACTTGAACGTTAACTTGTGTGGAACACTTAAATTATGTTGATCCCAAAAAAAGCATAAAAAGAAAATACTTACTATGCTCTAAACTTCTTTCAAAAATAATTTATGTTCTTTAAAAATTTTCACAGCACACTTAAGATCCTCTCCTGGCACACCATTTAAAAATCACTGGATGTGGGTCATCTAGTAACTTTATATTTAACCTTTTGAGGAACTGCCAGATTGTTTTTCAAAGTGGATGGACCAGTTTACACTCCCACCAGCAGTATATAAAGTTACCTGAGCTCTTTGCTTTGATACTCATCAAGAAAATTGGTCCAGAGTTCTCTTTATTGTGTGATCTTTGTCAGATTTTAAAATCACTGGCATGATAGGTTCTTAAAAGAATCTGCAAGTTTTTCATATCTTTTGAACCCCTTCTTACTGGGTAATCCTACATGGCTACCATAATTCTAGATAAGAATAATGCTCACCCTGTTATTTTGTATATGATACTTTATAGTGGCAAGAAATGGCAAAAATTCCTATATAAAAAAATGCACTGCACTTAAAAGTACATTATGTTTGAAAAATAAGGAAGAAAAAGAAATTAAAATGCCAAAAAGCAATAATTAATTTTGTTATTTTATATCAAGTGGCACATAGTTATTTCCAATCCATTAGTTCTAATAGTTTGTTGTCACTTTGTTGTGCTACCATGTAACTTAATCATCTGTCATAATCATAGAATCAGAGATATCAGAGATGGCAAATGTATCAATAATTAGTAAAATAATTAGTACCTTTCATTCTCAGATCTCAAGATCCTAACCAGTCCTCTTTAACCAGTGCAGAATCCAGCAGTCACCAACATGAGGGAGAGCTGAATGTTAGGCAAATCTATCTTCCTTTTGGACTCTGAAATAAATTTATTTCAGCTAAATTCCAGACAAAAACATAGTGCTAAACTCACCCTTAAAGTCGGTCCAGAAACATGTAAGTGATAAGCTGGAGCAAGAACTCTAAACTTGATTCTCAGAATCATTTGTAGGAGGCTTGGCGCCCGTAGCACAGTAGTTGCGGCGCCGGCTATATGCACCGAGGCTGGTGGGTTTGAACCCAGCCCAGGCCAGCTAAACAACGATGACAACTGCAACAAAAAAATAGCAGGGCATTGTGGCGGGCACCTGTAGTTCCAGCTACTTGGGAGGCTGAGGCAAGAGAATCGCTTAAGCCTGAGAGTTTGAGGTTGCCGTGAGCTGTGATGCCATAGCACTCTACTGAGGGCAATCTAGTGAGACTCTGTCTCAAAACAAAGAAACAAAAAAGAATCATTCGTAGAGTTTGTCACAGATTGTTGGGCCCCACACCCTCAGAGCCTGAAGTAGGTAGGGCCCAAGACTTTTCATTTCTAACAGGTGACTCTGATGCTGCTGGTCTGGAGCTAGCTCATTTGGGAGTTCTCTCGGAGAGTTTCTCATTAAATTCTATAGTGTTCCATTGGTTTAAAGTTGTCCAAATGTCTATTCACCAAAGGCAGTTCCATTCACTGTATTCTTTTGCTTGTTTTATAGATGCTATGTACTAACAAAAAAAGAAAAAAACCTGACATACACTTAACTCTCTATTACAGTTAATTAATCTTGTTGGTCTTCTAATATCAAAATTTCACTGGGACCCAATTTTACTTGCCCCTCACTTTTCTCCAAGCTTTATTCCTAGTGTGAAAATATGAATTAATTTTATGTTATGGTAAAAACAACAAAGTTGCTCAGATACTTACTTATTTGAGATAAATATAAGGAATTTAAATATGTGAAATCCTGTTTGGGGTTAATCTGGGACATTGCTTCCCTGCCTTAGCTAAGGGAAGTGTTCTTAATCAAGTCTGTCTCTTGGGCAACTGGTACTTCTCTGGAGTAGCTCCCTCTTTAAAATTCCCTTTTTAAAAATAAAGAAATTTAATGTTTGGAACTAAAGTCCAGAGCTGTGGCTAAAGAATGTTCTAAACCTATATCCAGATTAGAGATCTTCTGGAACAGAGTTCCTCAAAGGAATCTGTGACCTATCCTTATGGAAACACCTGTGGTGCTTTCTTTTAAAAAACATAGCTTTCTGGGCCTCAGACCAACCTTGCTGAATCAGACTCCATAGGGTTGACGCTCATGAATTTGACAGTTTAACAACCTCTTCAGGTGATTCTGATATATCTGGAACACAGCCCGCACTTTGGTAAACACATTTTATAGCTATAGATTGCTCCTCAGATTGGTAAACTGATAGCATAAAGGTCAGTTGATGGTTATTCTCTGTCCTCATGAGAGGTATTTTTTAACCTTCCATGTCAGGGCTTTATTCCCCACTTTGAGCTCTGAATTTCTATGGTGTCATCTTAATGCAGCGTGACTGGCATTGGAAGGGGGGAAAGTTGGACAGACAGGACAGTGATTCTTCTGATTAACTTAGTGTCTACACCGCAGCCTTTCCTTGCTGGGATTCAGCGAGAAGCGCACACCAGAGGTGGAGGAGGCTTTAGGGATAATCCAACCCCAGTTCTCAGTCGGAGGTGGACTGTTTGTCCAGCTCCGCATCATTTATAATTTTATGGGACCTTTTTATTTGGTTGTCACGGTAGCTAAGAGTTCTTATGGTGCTGAGAGGAGCAGGGGCTGAAAACAATCTACAATACAAGAGACAGTCCACTACAAGAATTGTCCTTTTCAACTGTTAAAACTACCCCAGTTGAGAAAGACAAGTTCTAGACTAGGTGAGAAAGTGGAGATCAAAAAATATTGGTTAGATCTCTTTTATAGAATTGCCTTGCTCTCTGGATGTGTGTGTGCATGCATCTATGTGCTATATCTCTCTTACTTGCACTCTTTTTTAAGTAAGGTTATGGAATTAGTTTTATTAATGAATAATTTTTTGCCTAAAATATCTCATTGAGCTGCTCTCCTGGTTCAACTTATATTAATTCAGTTCAATTCAATACAATGCAATGTAGGGTATGCCACGTGTGGGGCACTGTGATGGGCTCTTTAGGGGTTTTAAGAATGAGTAAGGTGAAGCTTCTGCCTTTAGGAAGCTCAAGATACCCAGACAAGAGAGAGACACTTATTTCCCTGGCTACCAAGATAAAAGACAGAGTCTTCTTTAATTGATACTTCCCTAATTTTATACTCTGTGAGTATAAAAACATCAGTCAATTCAAGGTGGAAGGATCTGAGAAAGCTCCATGAAGAAGATGGCCATTGAGCTGTGATCTAGCAAATGAAAGGCAACAACAGAAAAGCTGTTGAAGTGAGCATCCCAGGTGGAGAAAGCATGGAGGAAGTAAGCAAAGACATAGAAGCAGAAAAGATATATCCAGGCAAATTGAATCATTGATGATGAATAGGAAGAGACTAGAGGCCGACCAGTCAGGAAGTCATCACACTGGGGTGAAGGGAGGAGAATGGGACTGCCCAGGAAGGTGTCAGGCAGAGTTCTATTTCTTGAACTGGGTGGTTGTTATAAGGGTGTTTGCCTCATAATAATTAAGGCATATATTTATTTCACGTGGTTTCTTTTAATGCGTCCATATTTTACTTTACAATAAAAGGGGGCTTTTGGTTTGGAAAAGCAATTTCAGCAGTTCCAAAGAGAGAGAAAGAATCATCCTGGGCCTGAATGGGAGTAGAAAATGAGGAGCAAATATGGGGCTGGTGCAGAGAAATGACTGTAAATGGGATGGAAGAGATGGCAGTTTGGAAATTGCTACAGTGGAGGTGGTTGTAGAACAAATACGTGACAATAACTAACAAGAGGTTAGGAATAAAAGTTAAAAATCTCAGAAAAATGGTGTGCTAGAAGATTAAAATCAAGAGAGTAGAGCATCTCTATGGGAACTGGATAGTCAGAAGGGAAGATGGCCAAAGACAGATTCATGGAAAATGTCTGTGTGGCAGGAGCAGTAAAAGGAGCCAGAAAAGGACCTGGGGAGCCAGGTAGTGACTCAGGGTGGTGTGGCGAAACACCACGCCCTCCTGGAAGGATCTCCAGGAGAGGGTGGTCAGCTGTTGCAGATTGCTGAAGGTCAGACAGATTGCAGAGCAATGCCAGTGACTCTGGGGAGAAAGGTCATACCACGTATCACGAGGGCAGGTGTGGCAGTGCGAGTGCCTACTCCCATAAGAATGTCAATGGCAGAGGGACAGAGAGCCATAGTGTATATACCAAGGGGCCACTCACTTGGAACAGTTGAACGTGTGAGCAGGCAAGCTAGTGCAGCTGAGGAATAAGAAACACAAGAAGATAAGAGAGTATTTGATGGGCAAGGACCAAGAGCAGTACTTCTCAAAGGGTGTTCCCCAGACCATCAATATCACCTGGGCGCTTGTTAGAAATGCAGGTTCTGAGGCCGGGCATGGTGGCTCACGCCTGTAATCTTAGCACTCTGGGAGCCTGAGGCAGGTGGATCACCTGAGCTCAGGATTTGGAGACAAACCTAAGCAAGAGCGAGATACTGTCTCTAAAAAAATAGCCAGGTGTGTAGTGGGCCCTGGTAGTCCCAGTTACTCAGGAGGCTGAGGCAAGAGAATGGCTTGAGCCCAAGAGTTTGAGGTTGCTGTGAGCTATGATGCTACAGCACTCTACCTAGGGTGATAGAGTGATACTTGGCCTCAAAAAAAAAAAAATTAAAAGAAAGAAAGAAATGCAGGTTCCTAGGCCTGGACTCAGAGCTGTTGAACCAGGAACTCTCGGACTGAAGCCCAACAATGTGCATTTTAACAAAGTCTCTGAGAATTCTGATGCTGCAGTTCGAAAACCACTGACCTAGAGGGAAGATAAAGGTAAAGGTTTTGCCCAGCACACAAGTAGGAGAGGTTGTTGGCAGGAGGAGTGGCGCTACTTCCTTTTTGGATGAAGAAGAGGGGAAAGATGGCATCGAAAGCTTCGGGCTCTCAGTAAGTTGATCTGCTGAGAACAAAGACCTGGGATAGCTGCTGAATGGTGCTCAAAACATGGATGTGTTCACCTCAGCCTGCAAACCCTGGCCTCTTCTTTAGGCGTTGTCTAGGATGTCCTCCCTCTTCCTCCTTTCCCGTCCAAATCCTGTCTGTAAGATCATGTGAACTTCTGCCTTTGTCAGGATACCATCCCCATATGTCCTGTCCACATCAGTCAGTACCTTCCTTACACATGGCCATCTACAATTCTTCTGTCTCATTCAAGTGTCTTGCTTTGCTAACATGACCATACCTTCCCTTTGACTATGAAAATGTAGTTGCTCTAGGAACAGATCCTTGTCATACTGCTGTTCACAGCATCCTGTGAGGTTTCAGTAACATGTTGTATATAAATGACTCACGAGTTAGGAAGTCAACAGATTGATTTCCCCTTCCATTCTCAGTTTGTTATTCTACATTTAGGTGGTATACTTTTCCCCCAGTGTCTACAACACTATTATAGCAACTTCTACTATGTGGCATTTTAAAACTCTATAAAAGATTATGGAAACAGAAGGCAAGTGGCAAATAGGAATCATTTGAAAGAAGAGAAGAGATTTACCAGTTTGGGTAAACCCTGTAAATGACTTGAACAGGCCCTCTGCAAGGGTGAGTGGTGCTAACGTAGACTTTGAGAAATGAAAAGAAAGAACCTATGGGAAAGGCTACTGGCATCATCTGTAAAGAAGCATACCTGTAATATCTAGGCAAAGAAAACTGCCGCCTTCCCTACTGCTGGTAAGATAACTTATTTTTTAAGAACTCTAAGTTCCTTATATTTAGCAAGCATGATCAAGAATTCTATCAGTACACTTCTTATGCAAATATACATGGAATTGCCTCTTTAGTAATAGAGTTTAAAACCATGACTCATTCCCCTGCCACAAGAGGTCTGCAAATGTAACTATACACAAATAAATATTAACTATGAGAATATGAGAAAAGAAATTCTTTAAATCTCTATGGGGAGAGTTATCTGTGATCACTGTAATGAAATACAAATTATGTTAAACCTGCTTGACGGTAGGTTTTATTACAAACTTGAAACAGGGACTTTCTATTTGAGAGATTCTTTTTGTGTGAGTTTTACATCACCAGGTAGGAATCCTATCAGAAATTGACTTGGTTTTGTTTCAGGTTGGAACCCCAAACTCAAAGCCAGAAGGGAAGGACATGAGTTAGTGCAAGAGTAAGGGATGGGAAGAGAAGCCAGTATTTGTTGAGTATCTATAATGTGTTTTCCTATATTCTATCTCATTCCATTTTTATTGTATTTTATTTTTTTATTTTTTGAGACAGAGTCTTACTTTGTTGCCCTTGGTAGAGTGCCGCAGCATTATAACTCACAGCACCTCAAACTCGTGGGCTCAAGCAATTCTCTTGCCTCAGCTTCCCAAGTAGCTGGGACTACAGGCACCTGCCACAATGTCCAGCTATTTTAAGAGATGAAGTTTTGCTCTGGCTCAGACTGGTCTTGAAATCGAACTGGTGAGGTCAGGCAATCCACCCACCTCGGCCTCCCAGAGTGCAGGGAATTCATTGTTTTCCGACTTGCATATTCTTCATAAGAGATATGCTGTCATCCTTATCTTTGTTTTTATATAATATGTCTTTTCCACCTGGGTGCTTTTCAGATTTTTCTTTCACAGCTTTTGGGCAATATAATTATTATGTGCCTTGTAGTTTTTCTTATGTTTCTTCATGCTTGAAATGTTTTTGAAATTTATTGGTCTGTAGATAAATAGTTATCATAAAATTAGAAAATTTTTCAGTCATTATTTTTTTAATTTTTTTTTTTTTTGCCTTCTCTCTCCTGTCCTTTGAGGTCTCCAGTTTCATATATATCAATCTACCTAAATTTATCACACAGCTCATTCATTAATGTTCTTTTCATTTATTTTGATTCCTATTTTCTCTACATATTTCATTTTGGATAGTATCTATTGCAGTTTATAAGTTCCCTAGTCTTTTCTTCTGCAATGTTGACTCTACTGCTGACCTAATCCAATGTATTTTCTTCTCAGATACTGTAGTTTTCATCTCTACAAGTTTGATTTGGGACTTTAAAAACTCTCTTCCATGACTCTACCTGATTTTTGGAATATATTAAATACCATTACAATTACTATTTTTATGCACTTGTCTGCTAATTCTGACATTAGGGCCAGTTTTAGATTGAGTTCAATTGTTTGATTTATCACCTCACTACAGGTTTTATTATTTTAATTCTTTGCATATCTGGCTATCTTTGATGATATACCAGGCATATTGAATTTAACCTTGTTAGTTAGGATCTAAATATTTTGGTATTCCTGCAAATGCTCCAGGATACAAAGTTAAGTTATTTTGAAATAGTTTGATGCTTCTATGTCTTATATTTAAGATTTGTTAGGCAGAACCAGAGCAGCATTTGGTCTGGGGCTAAGTATTTTCCACTACTGAGATAAGTCCTTTCTGAGGACTCTACCCAATGCCTGTAATCATGAGGTTTTCTAGACTACCTGTTGGAGCAGGCACTATTCCTGGCCCTGTGCAAGCATTGGTCCATTGGTCCACTCCCTTCGTTCATCTTGGGTGGTTCTTTTTCTAACCTCAAGTAGTCTACTCATGTGCGTGTGTGAATTAGTTCTCTGCAGAATACAGGGACCACTTGCAGATCTCTGGTGTTCTTGCTCTGTGCAGCCTTCTTCTGTTCAGTGCTCTACCTTGGGAATGCTAACTGCCTCAGTGTCCCCAGATTTTCAGTTTTGTCTCCTTACTGGAGCAGCTCACATGGTTCTGTCTCATTCTCCCTCCCCGTGCTGTGGCCTGGAAACTCCCTCAAGTATATAAGCTAGTAGGACTTATTTCAAATATCTGTATTTCCTTTCTAAGGGATCATTGGTCCCTGTATTGCTGATGTTTAGTGTGTTAAAAACTATTATTTTATATATTTTGTCTAGGTTGTTGGTTGTTTTATGCAAAAGGTTAAAGAGAGCCTTGCTACTCTATCTTTACTGGAAGCAAAGTTCCTCTGAAAGCACGTTAAGTGGCCTTTATGTCTAGCTAATCTACATGCTCTATTCAGAGAGCAACTTAATAAGGACTTCAATGTCCTGAGGGCCTTCTGTGTGTCAGGCACTATGCTAGGTACAATTGTGCATGATGTATTCACATAACATACAGGAGAACCTCCATTGTTGACCACCTCCCTGATTGGACCCCCTCCTTAAGTTGATTTTCATAGATCAGACATGCACCACATGTTCTCATCAGTACAGTAGGCCTAGTTCCAATGTATACATTGACCGGTTTATTACAGTCCCTTGGGTGGTCAACTTACAGATGTCTTACTTTATTTATTGATCATTTATTACACTGTCAGGAATTGTTCGAAGCATTGGAAAGACTTCACTCTACCAGATAGATTTTAAGAATCCCTATCCCTGCGGTGTTTATAGAGAAAAAAAATAATAAGCAAATTAACGAGTTAGTTATAGAACACTTTAAAGGTTACTAACTGCTATAGAAAAATAAAGAGCAAGATAATGGAGTTTAAAAATAAATGATGACAGTGTTAGAGAGGATGGTGAAGGGAGGCGTCCCTAAGAAGGTAAAACATTTGAAGGAGGTGAGGAGTGAGCCGGAGAGAAGTCTGGAGGAAGAGCATTTAGGCAGAGCGAGCAGCCAGTATTAAGCCCTAAGACAGAAGCATGGGTGGCGTATCTAGGAAATCATAAGGAGGTCGGTATCACTGGAGGAAAGACAACAAGGGGGAGAGTAATATGTAGTAGTCGATCAGCGTCGTAACCAGGCCCGATAGTATAAGTTCTTATAAGTCATTGTAGGGACGATGACTTTTATTCTGATGGATCTGATTATGTTTTAAAAGGATCACGCTGGCTGCTCTCTTGACCAGAGATTGTAGGGTGGCAGGTGAAAAGCAGGAGACAAGTTAGGACATGAAGCAATAATTCAGGAAAGAGCCGATGATAGTTTGGACCAGGTGCGAGCAGTAGAGATAGATAGAAGTAGTTGGATTCTGAGGTAGAACTAGCTGCATTTCTGGCATGTAAAAGGAAGGGTCAGGTTCTATTCAAAGTTTTTGGCCTGAGTAACTGGAAAGACAGGATTACTTTACAAGATAAAAAAGACTGTGTCTGAGTGAATTTGGGGAAAGATGATCAGGAATTGAAATTTGAACATGTTACGTTTTGAGATGTCAGTGAGATATCCAAGTGGAAATGTTAAAGTAGGAAGTTGGATGTATGTATCCGATGTTCATGGGAGAGGTGCGGGCTGATTGGTCAAGTAAGATGAAGACTGAGAATGGACCTGAATTTAGCAATGTTGAGATCTTTGATGAGTTTGGCAATGGCGTTTTTTGCTAGAATGGTAGGGCTAGATTGGAGTGGATTAGAGACAATGGGAGGGGAGGAACTGGAAACAGAGTTTAAACAACATTGTCAAGGAGTTTTTCTACAAAGGAGGAACACAGAAATGTAGCAATAACTGGAAGGAAAGTTACCATCAAGAGAACGTATTTTATAAGCATATTTGAATACTGATGGAAATAATCCAGAGAGAGGAAAGCATTGATAATGTAGGAAAGAGAAAGGAAATTGCGAGAGCCATGTCCTAGAATAGACGAAAGGGGGTGGACGTGGGATGTATGAGAAGACGCTGGCTATAGCTAGGAGTACAGGTAGTTTAGTTTTGCTGATAGGCAGGAAGGCATAGTATGTAGGTGCCGATGCTGTTAAGAGCATAAGTGTGGTGGTGGGAGTTTATGGAAGTTCTCATCTGATTGCTGCAATTTTGACAGTCAAGTAGGAGCAAGGTCATCAGCTGAAAGTGAGGATGAGGGAGGTAATGTTAGAATTTTGAACAGAGAGAAGAACGTGCAAAATAATAAGCTAAGAGAGTGGGAGGCTAAACGGACGAAGGACATGTAAGTATAACTGCCAATCAGAAGGCTGTGTGCTGTCTCTAGCCATGTTTAGCGTACAAGGTGCAAGCACGGATCAGGCTGAGAGCTGAATTTAACAAATACAAAGAGTTAACAGAGAGATAGGAAACTAGGGGTGCATGCAAGGGAATAATTATAATTTTAGGGTATGGAATGTAAGCTTGGCAAGAAAGATACTAGGGAAGAGTATGGTGATGTAGTGATAGGACCAGTGTAAGCCAGTGGAACTGAAGAATGGTTGGGTCAGAGTAACTCCTAGAAGGAGTGAGCTATAAAAGATACGAGGGGTTGGTCAGAGAGTAGGTTAGGGTCACAGTAATTGGTGAAGACGATGTCTAGAGCAGTGCTACTCAGTGAGTAGGCATGGACTGGTGGCAGTCTGTGAACTCTGTTACTAATCAACAGTGAAGTTAAGTTCAGAAATTGAAATGTTAAGATACACTGCTACAGCATCCAAGCATATGATCAGTGGACCTGTATTTGGAATGCATTTGTTCTGACTTTATTTTGCGAAAGTATCAGTCTGCAACAAATCGGATACAAACAAACAAGTCAGGTCCTTCCCCAGCCGAAGACTTCTTTTGTGCACATGATGGGTGGGAATATCTCCAAAAGGTAGAGGCAACCAATTGGAAGAGAGGAGTTAGAAGGATGAGTCACCATCATCCCTAGCCTCCAAGATAGAAGGCTGCCTGATTGCACAACTCCAGGGGGCGCCATTCTCATTGTAGTTTTTGTGAACAATACAACTCCATCTGCAGCATAACTGGTGCTCTTACAGCCTTCAAGGAGGTGGCCACTGTGATCCCCATTTTACAGAACAGAAACAAGCTCCAAGACGTTAAATGATTGCCCAGACTCACACAGTTACTAAAGAAAGGAACCAAGATTTGAACCAACAACAAGGGTGTTGGTTGTGCTAAAGTTGGACTCTTTCTACAACACCATTCTCTATCTATCAGACTCTTATAGCATAGTCATAAGCCTCATGAGAACTGGAGGAAAATGCCTTTTGGGAATGTGTTGTGGTCCATATGACCAAGCTGGCATTCAATTTGTTTTAGAGTCACTTGTTCCAGCTGCTGTGGCTCCATAGCCATCACTGCCTAGACCCGTCTCTCCGAGGCTGAAGCACCTCCGGAGCACAGCAGCCCGTGTCCCGTAGGGTTTCCTGCACTCTCTGTGCTTTAAAGTATGTTCCAAATAATCATTTGTGGAATGGCTAGTAAGATTGAGTAATTGTAATACTTTCATCTTTTTCTCAAAATCTGTATGAGGGATACATTACTTTATGATCTGAGGAAGTCTAGTATAGATCTCTCATTTAAACCATCTCGTTCACATAGAAGTTCTCTAAGACCTTCAGGTCTTTGATCAGGGCTGAGCAGTCCCACTGTCCCCCTGAGCTGTCCCAGGTGTGCTGGGAGACTCAGAATTTCCAGAAAAGTTGGTTGTTTCCCACTCTCCCCAGGAACATTAAGTTTCTCAGGAACCCTCAAATAAAGTAAGCATTAATCTCTTAGAGATTTCCTGGTTTCCTTCCTATCTTCCAATGGACCTGAGCAGGTACAACAGTAGGGTTAATTTATAAAGCTGGTCTGCGTCACAGGACCTGTGAGCACTGAGTTAGCCCACTTCTCCTGGAGAGCCCTGCTGGTGCTCCAAGGCTTACAGAACAAGATCCAGCTTTGGAATTAAGGGTGTATGCCTGTGTAGCTTGCCAGACTGTCCCTGTGAAGGCACAGCCCGGGGCATCGCATGGCCCTTGACACACAGTAAGGACATGCTCCACAGGAATCATTTGAACCAGTGAAGGAACTGACCCTCAGCATGTATGGGTATTTTTGTGGTGAGGTGTTTAATCTTTTCTATCTTAAGAAATTCACGGGCGGCACCCGTGGCTCAAAGGAGTAGGGCGCCGGCCCCATATGCCGGAGGTGGTGGGTTCAAAGCCAGCCCTGGCCAAAAACTGCAAAAAACAAAAACAAACAAACAAAAAATTAATTAGCATTGATGTATGCTTATGTCCTGTATATGCAAATAACTTTTGGGCTGCCCTAGAATAAGACTTATTTTTGTATTCGAACACATGATTTTTCACCCAGGGAAGACAAAGAAGAAATAAAAAGCCCACCAAAACAAATAAATATAACTGGACAGGGTAGGGTCTGATCACTCACTTTAGCTCTAAAGAATGAAAATCGAAAATAGAAGAATTTTATTTTAAAAAACAGTACTGCAAATCACAATTTTCGTGTGGCGGAGAGGCAAAGTGTTAAAATATCTGAGTATGGTAAGTGCTAATCATTGCAGTTATTAATTGAGAGTAACTTGAAACCTCAGATTGGCTTTGCAAACATAACTAGAGTTTTCAAATCCATGTTACTGATTATTGTTATTAATGTAAGGTTTAAGATCTCATCCTCTTTTGGAGATTGTCAGCAGAGGCGAATTTTAAAATATGGCTAAAAACAAAACTACCAAATGAAAGTTTGCTCTTCTTCCATCTGGCTAAATTGTTCATTTGATCAATAAGAACTGTAACTGACACATCGGTGCATTTCAATAAGAAATGTAGCAACAACCGTGTACACGAGGTTTCACTTCATTTGTTTTTATAAATTTGTATTCCAGTCAGATGGGGAATACATCAATTTCAATATGTACCTCATTGACATTAAGGGTCTAGAATCATTCTAATAACGATGGTAAAGATAAGGCATAATATTTCTCCCGAGTTTGCTTACAAAAACATATAAAAACTGGCAAAAAGCTTAACTAGTGTACGCAAATAGAGAATTCTTCCTCTTCTAGATTTGAAGATGAAAATATAGAAGACAGTTACATCCTAGTTTTTTAAATTATGCCTTTTGGAATAATTTGTATATACCTTTTAAATAATTTCAAGTGCCACAAAAAATAATGTTAATAGCTCAAAATCAAAAGTTAAAAAAAAAAAAGCCTAAGTATAATTTTTAAAATCTTTTTCTCCTCAAGCGTTTTACGATGGGATAATGAGACAGATGTCTCTCAACTGGAAGGACATTTTGACATTGTTATGTGTGCTGACTGGTAAGTACATAAAAATCATAAAACTCCTGTTAGAAAAAAAATAGCTTTGCTGGAGTAATTGGGCTGTACTGCTCTGCTGACGGCTAAGCAAAGTCAACAAATGAAGCACAAAGCCACCTTAACCTCCACAAATTAATATTCATCTCCATGTGACAGTTATAAGGTAGTCTTCTCTCACACAGTAACTTCTACCACATTATTTCCCAAAGATTGATTTTTGAGAAGCATTTCCATTTTCTGGAATTGCCTCTGTTTCATGCTTGACGTATCAGTAAATGGACGACTTAGGCAAATTGCAAATAATTATGGCTCGGAGAGGAATAGTCTGGAGAAAAAGGAGTTGATCAACACAAACAGCTCAATTAGCTTACTTCTTAGGAGAGATATGACTATTGATATAAGGGAATATGTGTATGTGTACATATATATATACTCCCCAGCCGATAAACAAATCTGTGGAGTATCTTTGGGGAAATAACTTTTCTGAAAATGTATATTTGCTATCTAATGCTTTCAGGGTATCCAATTATAGTATTTAATTGTACACAAAACAAATATTATAAAATTACTGTTTATTCTTATGCAAATGATAGCATTACAATCTCTGACGGGTGCCTGCTTTTAAAAAACAATTTACATTAGATATTTTGTCTTCTGGGTTAGCCTAATCTATGTAATTGTTAATGAAAGTCCGATCCAAAGTTCCGGGATAAAATATGCATCGTAATTATTTCAGCTTTTGGGAAACACTGACAATTCACAAGTATTTTTCTCTGTTCATAGTAAGATCTTGTCTGTAGTTTTATCGTGTTCTTTATTATGACATTTTAGATTTAAAAACATGGGTTCAGATTCTGAAGAAGTTCTGTCATATTGATAAGCCCAATCATGAGATCCAGAACTCAGAGAAATCTCCCCAAAGGACAGCTGAGTGAAATTTTCAGCAAGTAGGTTTTTCCATTAGTATTTTAATGAGATTTTCAATGGATAACTTTTCTACTCAAATCAATGGAATTAGGTTTGCTTTTTCTTTCTCTTCTGAAAAATACTTCTCAAAGAAAAAGAAAAGTTTCATGCTATTTTTAGTCGAGGCTTTCTAGTTTTTCACGGCCCTTTTTAGTGTTTTTGCCCCTAATTTCAGAAAATCTTCCTGCCCACATGAGAGAAACGGAGATTTCTGACTAATCATTGGTAATGTGCCTCAATTCTATCCCTCATCTAATCAAAAATAAGGAGCTAAAACCTGACCGTATGATTTGAGCGAGTAATTTAGTAAATGCCTTTCCTCACCAAATATGAGAAAGAAGCCTCCAGGTTTCATTGCACAGATGAAGATAATGCTGGCGGGATTAGATCAGATTAAGCATGAAAGTCAGATCAGAGAGCGGCAGCGAGAGGGAAGGGGGCAGCATCTTCTTGAAGGTTTAGTCGGGGGTCACACACGGATAGGTTCTGATTATGTGGGGAAGGCAGGTCTGGCCAAGAGATTTGGAGTTAAATTTGGCCCTCCCACAAATATCAAAACAGCCTGGCTTTGTCATACCTTGTGTTATGGACACTCACACCATGTCATCCTATTTGTACCAGAGAGACGAGCAGAGGAAGTAAGATTTAAGCCCTTTTCTGATTAATGTTCTCAGTTAGGTTAAAAATAGCCACGCAACATGTTTGAAAAGCAGTCTTTTTTCCCTAGCCGACAACAGGGTCACGTACAACTGGTATGTATAATGCATATTCAGTTTAGGGCTTTCATTACAAATATATAACATAGTACAGTGTTATATGAATACACACACAGACGCACATATCGGGTAGCTGTGCGAGAATTTATGGCTTCAAATGAACTAAACATGCCAAGCTTCATTTTATAAATGGCTTTTCTGTGCATGAATTGTTGTTAAGTTTTTTTTTTTTCCCCCTGGTGTTATAAGTGCCAGAATGTCAGCCTATTTATAATTTCCCATTTGTAAATGTGAAACATTAAGCCACTCTCATTGCGATGCTAATATTATTTCCAAAAGAAAGACTTTGGTAATGGTCTCTCTTCATATTCACAGGGATGGGTAAGCTGCTTAGAAACTTAGACAGTACAGTAATGTTTACAATATTACTTGTAATATTGCTCATCTAGCGGCGAAATACGGGATTCTGTGAGTTCTTTATGTCCTGTCGGTTTGGTAACTCTCTCTACAAGAGCTCTGGCATGGATGCTGCTTCTAGGGGCAGGCAGGCAGGCAGACCATGTTGCTTTTTTTTTTTTTTTTAATGTCACAGAGGAGAAAAAGAAATCTCTATTTGAGGTGCTACCTCCACGATGAAACCTGAAATGCTCGGTGCCAGAAAGAGGAACCACACATAACTAGATCACGGCAAGTCTCACACCACCCCTTAGTCGTGTCAGCAATGAGATCTGGATTAGGCCACAGGAACATGGAGCAAGAGTCGGAGTTCAAATATTAGGTACATGGATTAAATTCTTATTGAAGCATTTCCAGCAAGGGTGGCATTGTCTGATTGCCTGAATAGCTAACCAGTGGTAATGCTTGATTCCATTTACATGAAAACAAGCTCTATTCACAAACCTATTCCAAACCCACATTGTGGTTCAAGTAAAATGCACATGATTACAACAAGCGGTGATATGTTTATGTGCTTAAATCATTCATATATTCATATATTTACATTCAAACATTCAAAAACCTGTAGGCAGTGGGGAAAATAACTTATTTCCCAGAAGAGACAGTCTTAGTTTGCAACTAAATGTAGTAGCTCAACTAGATTATAAAATAAAGAGGCAAACTGTGAAAGCTAGTCATTATTTCACCGTTCAGCATTTTTGACAATGAAAAATAGTTTCATGGTTCAACAGTTCCTAAATAACTTGTAAAATGTCAGCTTGGAAATAAACAGAAGGAAAACTCGAGGTACAGCCATAACTTGCAAAAGGATGCTGTTGACAAACATCAAAATATTAGAATATTTAACCACAGGTATAGGAAAAAAACCCTGCCTATTAAGTTCCTCAGTTGACTTGTTTAATGTTGTGTTTAATATAAGGATTCCTTTCTGCTGGAATGCAGGCCAGCCTGGTCCTTGCTGAGTTTAGAATAGTGAGTGATTGTTAATTTTAAGCCTGCCTTTCCAGACTCCTGTTCAATCACAATATAATCTAAGGGTCTGGAAGTAAGATGTTTTTTATCCAATGAATGCTTTCATTCAGTCATTCAGTGTTTGACGGCTCTCCAGTTTATTGTAGCTCTGCAAAAATAGAAATGACTCTGTACGTTTGAATTCTCAAAAGGCTTAGAAAGCATATCTGAAATGCCACCCATCGCTTGACCAATCCATTGAGCCGGGTTTACAGGACATTCAGCACATCTGTGTGTGACCGCAGCCTGAGACTGGAAAGAAATGAGGGAAAGAACTTCGGCCTGGAGCGGCACCCCACCCAGCTTGGCCCCCTCGGCGTTTTTACCCTGGCTGTGTAGTGTGGATTATTTATTTTCTTCCTCTCTTTTACTTTACTCTTAATGATAGTGGGGGGAAAGTTTGTTTTTTAAGCTGTCGCCATGAAATTTTTCTTTTCTCCAAATGGAAATACAATGGGCTCCGGAATCTTTTTTTTTTTCCTTTTAGATGCTGGGATCATGGATAGCTCTAAATTATAACTTACAGACTTGCACACCTAAAAACATCGTTAGCCCAAATACAGTCAGCCCTTTCACCTCACATCTAAGAGGATTCAGTCCCCAAGGAAATACATGGATTGGTCAAGATCTCAAAACTAAAAGGATAGAGCCAAGCGAGATCAGACTATGACATCACCCTGAGCTCTCACAAAAATCAGCTGATACCTACTGAAGAAGGTTATTCCTCTACTGAAAGTTAAATCTAAAACAGTGAATTTATCCTGGCACATTTCACCTTGAAAATTACATAGGGGTCTTCCTTTGTATGGATATAGACAGAGAAAAACATCTCCTTGTTCTCTACACTAATTAATTTCCCCATGAGAGGAATCACAGATGCTCTATGGTCTGCATAAAATTCTTGACTCTAAGGGAAGCGATGAAAATGGTCCAACACCTTTCCTTTGTTGGAAAATCCGTAATTCAGATCAGGGAGTGGAGCAAAGCAAGTGTTGATGCTCCATGTGAATTACACGGAGGAATGTGTGTGTGTGTTAATGGCCAAACTAGACTGCTGATGTATTTTGATCAGTAACTAAGGGGAGAGTTAAAATGATATCTCCATCCCCATCACTGACCCACTCAGTCTTTTTTAAATAGATCCACTTAAGCTACTGCTGCTCTCTCAGCCCATTAGGACTTATTTAAGGGGTGAATTTTCAGGAGATTTTATATCATTCCCACTAAAACACATTAAAATTGATCATATGACATACCCTACAAATGTTATAAATTCTGCATCGGAGTTAAATAGAAAAGTGAGCTTGCTTGGAATAAAGATCTATTAGAGACCTACTAATAGAATTACTTTTGGGAAATTTGATTCCGAGTGATGGGTTAGATGCATTACCTTTCCAATAGCTGTGTTTGGAATGTGTGCTGTGTGGTAAGCTCCACTTTTCAGTGAGCTGCCAAGTTATCATCTTTGTCGCTCTTACCCACATTAAGTAGAAATAGTACTTTATAAGGACATGTTTAAACACTGAACCATGCTCCTCCCTTGTCTAAGGATGGCTCTGTGCAGCGACCTCCTCTGAACAAGAACAGCAGCCCTCCTACTGGCCACATACTCACCCTTGCTCAGAGGAGGGTGAAGCAAAGCCATAGAGCAGGTGATACCTACCCATGATGTTATATGAGGAGCGGAAAGACCAAATCAGAAGGACCCAACCCACAGCATCAAAAATGGGAGTAGGGCTTCTCGCTTATGCCCCTCATAGGATGGCTGATGCCAGCATTGCTGGATGTTCTGGTTTTAGCTGTAAGAGACCCACTACTAGAGGAAAAATCCAAGTCATCAATGGAGTGGTTTTCCGCATTAATTCCCAAACAAAAGCATTTGGAACTGTGTTATGGGTTAAGATCCCTCTTCAAAAGTACTTCTGCCCCTGATTTTTAAAAAGATGTATTTGTCAATTTTTATTAAATACAAGACAGTTACTTTTTGCTGCATTTTGTGTTACAAAAACATGACCTAGAAGTAGTGGCTCTAAAGCTCAAGATGTACACTTGGTCATTATAGTAAACACTTCTACAGCCCAGCTGTTCTTCCCAAGAAGCAATCAGCCTTTTAGTCTACGGTGTCCTCAGCTCTTTTCCAAATGTTGGCGGGGAGAGGTGCAGAAACGCAGACATGCTTCCTGCCTTCAAGAGGCTTAGCACCTGGGAGGAAGGTCAATCTGCAACTAAGGAACCTTGGAGAACCCCCAGATGCTCTACTTATGGTCCTGTACTTGGAAAACGGGGAGCTTACTGTGTATGCGAGTAACCAGAGCTGGCTTTCTAGGCCTACCTACCTGGTCTAACTGCAGCCATCTGATGACCTAATACTGTCACTGCCCCTGTCCTATGCACACCCTCATGCTCTGTACCCATGTGAGAGATGGTACAAAGCGACAGCTCAGAGAAGCCGTAGGGTACTGATGTGAGTCTCAGCCTGCCAATTGGTAGCTGTGCGACTTCAAACCTTGCCATGCCTCAGTTTCCTTCGATATAAAATGTGGATAATAATAATAATGATAACAATGGTAACTACCTCATAGGACTGATGTGAAGATTAAATGAGCCAATCTATGAAAAACTCTTAGAAAGTATCTAATACCTGGTAGTCAGCTCAGTGACTGCTGTTTGTTATTAATATGTGTGTGTGTCTGATATTCATATTTAATGTGTGTGCTGTTTCTGGCTCATTAGTATTGTAACCTCCATGAGGACAGGAATAACATTCCCTTCTTCCTCCTCTCCTCCCTGTTTTTCAGTGCCATATATGCATGGCTACATATGCCGTGACTTTGGCAACCGGACATCCTGGATATTCCAGGACTGCTCAGATTTCAAAGATTCAGCTGCATTTTCTAAGCGCCACAGTTCATATTTATCACATCACACATCCCAGTGTGAGGTTCAGGAATGGTGGTCCCCACCAATGACTATGGTTGGTAGACTCGAGCAGCTTTGCTCTCTTGACAGAGCGCTCCAGCCATGCACCAGAGCCCTTCTCCAGTGGAGGCCTGACCCATGGTGCTGGGCAGCCAGCTCTGCTCTGGTCCCTTTAGCACTAGATGCTTCCACTGACCTCCACCATAACCCCACCCACAGAACATTTCCTTGGCTTTAATAAATATCTAACTGTCTTAGTCTGTTTTCTGCTGCTATAATAGCACATATTATAGGTAGGATAATTTCTAAGGAACCCAAATTTATTTCTCATAGTTCTGGAGGCTGGCAAGTCCAAGTTTAAGGCATCAGTGTGTTCAGTGATAATGCCTGCTGACAACAGGGGCAGAATGACCCAAGCAAAGGGGTGACAGATAATGAAAGAAATTCTCTAAAGACCACAGTAGAAAAATGAGAGACCAAGTCAACTGAAAAAAATAAAAAATAACAAAAATGAAGTTCAAGGGTGAAAACTCCAGAATTACCCTTGTGTCTGTGACGTATTGTCTAAGCCTGTTCTTTATTCTTGGGGCTATACACTCTTGGGTCTCTGGTTGAGTCTAATCTCAATGCTGTTCCTAGTCACTAAAAAGTGTTACTGAGATCTGCTCTGTGGTTTGAGTGCAATAGGGTTGGTAGCTTATTCTGTGAGGTCAGCCTCATAGCAGCCTTAGTGGGCAGAGAGCACAAGTGTACGAGACTAGGCTCTAATGATGGGAAGTGCCCGGAGCGTTTCATCCAACCAAATGACTCCCTCGAACAGCAGTTTAGAAGTTGTTCCTTAATGTCTATGGCTATACCACAGCCCAGTCTTCTCTGATCTCCAAAGCTAAGCAGGGTCAGGCCTGGTTAGTACTCGGATGGGAGAAATTATCCCTTTCATGTTAACTCCCACATGGCCCAGTCATGTGTGAATCCTGGCCCATTGTATGTTGATGACTTTAGTTGGGCAATACCATATATTTTTCTTCCTTTTTTGTATCCTCAGTGAAACACTTGAATGGTAGGACACAATTTCTCTTTTTTAGTGTTGGGGAAACATGTGTCATTAGCCCTGTATTTATCTCCATTAGTATCATTAGACTTGAAAACCCAGTTTAATCTGGATTCTGCTCTCTTCTCAATGTCAGCCTGTTTCTGGACCAGTACAGAGCCAGCCTTGTTGATGCAATAAAGAGATTACTCCAGCCCAGGGTGAGTATGTTTCTATTTCTCTTCAGAACACTGGCTCCAGAATAATTAGTCTGTGCACAAAGATGGAGAGAGTAATGGAATGGCAGGATTAATGTCATGTAATACTTTAATACTTATTATGTCCAACTTCAATTGGGTCTTCTGATCTATCAGATTCTTTCCTAATCACAACTAGGAAACTTCTTACCCTTGGCCTTCTGATAAGAAACACAGTGGGTAGTAAAATAAATGAAACTGCTTCAAAGATAGTGTGAGATTATTTTTATCAAAGAATTTCTTGAGTCTTTTCCTTTGATAACCGTATCTTCATATTAAAGTGGAAGTATGATATTGAAAGTTTTCTGTTGACTTCTGTCATTTTTAATCCCTTCAATGGTAACCTTTGTCATTGCATTTTTATTTATTGCAAAAAATTACTTTTTTCTTTTTATTTCTGTTTATATTAAAGGAAAAGTACTTCAGATGAATCTGTATATTAAAAGTTCTATGCTTTAAAAGGAAGCCATTATTTACATATTATAAACATTAGGTCACAATGAAGCCAAGCATGGCATAAAATATTGTGCACTTTTTTACATTTATATATCCATTTATGCCTGTGAGTAAATTACAGAGTTTGTATCCACTCTTATTTTCTTGGGCTGTTATACTAAGCTAGGAGGTCCTGCAGCCTAAACGGAGAGTTAATATACATCTATTTAAAGTAAGAAAACGAGTTTTAAGCTCATGCATTTAAAAAAAAATCTTATAAGTATGTAAGACTCTTGCTGTGCCGTAGGAATTTAAAATAGGTTAACAGTATTAACGTAATCTAAGACTGGAACTCACATTTATCTAAGAAGACAGGAGAGAGAGAGAGAGAGAGAGTGTGTGTGTGTGTGTATGTGCATATGCACATATGTACGTTCTAAAGTTTTGTTTTTAAAGTCTTTTTTAAAAGAAGATTTACTCTAGTCTTCTGACCTCAGTGAGACTTATAGACCAATACCTTTCAATCTGTCTTTCATATCTTTTCCACATTGGAGGTTCCCAGAGCAATTTGACAATCATCCTGTGCCTTACACTGTTGCTTTTTATTTTACTATCTCCCTCTATAGCTCAGAATTTTTTTTTTTTTTTTTTTTAGAAACAGAGTCTTACTTTATAGCTTTCAGTAGAGTGCCCTGGAGTCACAGCTCAGAGCAACCACCAACTCCTGAGATTAGGCGATTCTCCCCTGTAGCTGGGCCTACAGATGTCTGCCACCACACCTGACTAATTTTTTTATAAAGATACTGTCTCACTCTTGCTCAGGCTGGTCTTGAATTCCTGAGCTCAAGCAATCCACCCACCTTGGCCTCCCAGAGTGCTAGGATTATAGGCGTGAGCCCCTGCACCCAGCCAGGTGGTAGGTTTGAGGCCAAGAAAGAGCATGTCCCTGCTGATACCTGCTGTGTGGTTGAGTAGGTAGCTCCGGTGAGGGCAAACTAGAGAATTTGGGGCCTCTTCATCCACCTGTTAGTCTTGAGTGATTCTTGTGAGCATTTGCAAGACTGTATTTTCAAGGCAGGCACTAATATTCTTGGATGGAAGGGCCTCTATGAAAATATTTCATAAATAAATACAATGCTTTCAAGGACTTCTGAATCTCACGCTGTACAAATAGTACTTCACTCATCACCAATACCCCTTCAAAGCCTATTTGTGGCAAATTCTCCATTTTGCAGCAGATTGCATGATTACTGGGGATCTATTATAAATTATTTTACGTGAGTTATTATAGAAAACTGTCCAAGCTATGAACAGACCCACATGCAGATTGGACTGGAATCTCTGGCAGCTCTTCTGTACCTTCTGATAAACCCCGAACATGCCCCCTGCCTGTCTGAAGTGTGGCCCCACATAGCAGCCTTCCTGCTGACCATAGATAACTCAGCCCAAAGAAGGATGGGGCCCGAGAGTAGGTGGCACTTACTCACGCTGTGTGAGCAATAGGAAAACAAAACCAGAGGGGTCCCACCAAGCTGCAGCATTAAAAAAGGGAGTAGGGGCCTCACTTAGGCCCCTGGGAGAATGACTGACACCCAAAGCTGCCAGGTATTCTAGCCTGAAGTGTAAGGGGCCCACTATCAGAGGGGAAACCCCAGGTGTGCACCGCATGTGTATATACCAAAATGACCACCCAGGAGGCTCATCCCCCTCAGGAGGTCTGAGCAGGTGGGACTGTGTCCCTAGATGGTCCATAGACGGTCATGCAGGCATGGCAGTAAACTGCAGCAGTTACACATCCTGTGCTGGGGGCCTAGAATGTTCCCAAAGCTTGGGGATAACAAGAGGAAAAACTAGACTCTTCTTCCTCTTAGCTCTCAAGGACCCGCCCCTGCTGAGTATACCTGTGTGGAAATCATAGTCCAAGGCTAAGAGAACATTCAAGGTTTTACTGCGTTATAATTAAAACTAGTTTTAATGTTCTCTGAAACTCAGACAACTGCTCCATGATTTTGTGGTCCAGAGGCTGATGGTGCCACAAGAGATCCAAAAAGAAACAACATGGGGGGCTGCACTGGTGAATCTTGAGTTCTTGGTGATTCAGGGCAAACATAACAAGTTCTTATGATACTCAACAAAAACTGCATGTCAATCAAGTTCAAGTTTATAGCATGGCTCCAGTTTCTGAAGGTAAAGTGCAGTAGGTAGAAACAGTCCAAAAATCTGCTTACAAAACCCAGGTCTGCACTAACTACCTCGTTTCTCTGAGTCGCCTTTCCTCACCTGTAAAAAGGGAGAACTAATTCCTACCTTGGGGGCTGGTGTTCAATATTCACCTATGTAAATGATTATGTAAATGATTGGCATGTGCCTGGTGCATAGGGGCAGTCTGTGAGGGGAGCTGGTTGTTTTCTATTGCTGTCAAAGCTTATGGAGGTTGATACTCTTGAGACGCTTGTCCAAAGGGACACAGGCCTGATGATGGGATACCTGAATTTCAGGCCCAGTCTGATAGTAACAGGGTCTGAAACTGTCTCCTGCCCATTTTCCCCAAGGAGGGAGGGTGAGGGAGCTCACCTATCTCTCAGAAGAGTTCTCTCAGCTCTAAAATCCTTAGTCCTCCTTGCAGAGAGGAGGACTAAGGTTATTTGGGCCCTGGAGGCAGAAAGCTCAGGCTCAAATCTGGGCTCTGCAATCAACCGGATCCATGTCTGGGATCCCCAAATTCTCGTCTGTAAAATGGGGAGTGAACAGGCCAATGCACTGTGATGTACGTGAGTGGCCTCAGACCTCTCTTCAAAGTTAGCACTTGTTACCTGGAAGAGCTAGAGAGACTTTCTGACTGTGGTAAATTCAGACTGACGAGAGGGAACTCTTTCCAAGCATTTTTTTCTTGGAGAAATGCTGATGGGTAGGGAAGACACATTTTCTTGACCTAGACTTTGAGGATTTCTGCACATAACTAATGCTACCTGTCCCCTGCACACATGTCCCAAATACCTGTAGCAGGCCCTGCATTGGTCCCACGAGCATTATCTACCTAAATGAAGATGACACTTTTTACTACAGACAGTCCCCCCTGAAGGGGGAGAGGGGGAGACAGTGCTACTACATCAGCAAGAGCGAGATAATTGCAATATGAAGGCTCAAGTGTCAAGCTGCGGAAAGAAATGCATTCTGCCATTTGGGGGAGTGTGGTGGTGCTTGATTTCTAGCTGGAATAAATCAGTTGTTTGGGGTCAGAGGGTCCAGAAGCAAAGAAAGTAGATGGAAAAGGAGGGGTGTCCCTGGCTTTCAGTTTTTGTCAAGGAGTCATGGGGAAACAGGATCCCAGCAAGAGCTTAGCCACCACGACGGGCTTCTTGCTTGGCCCAAGGGCAACGTCACATCCCAGGGCTGAGCTTAGGTTCTTGGCCAAAAAAGCACCCAGACCTTGAAAGACATTGCAGAAAGCCCCAAATTTCATCAAGGGGTGTTTGTCACCACCTGAAATGGAAACTTTCCTCAACTTCCAGTTTCAGAGAAACGGTAAAGAAAGATAACTTCTTTCAGAATACTATAAAGGACCCTAGTAAACTTAAAAGATGAAAAGAATAGAATAGATATTAAAAAGGAATGAAACCAGCAAATGTTATTCCAAGAAGGATTGCCCCTCCCACTTTCCCTCTGCTGAGTGGCTGTTTGCTGATGATTGACAGGGTGACTTTCTGTCATCGTGTTCCCTAAAGTCTGTGACAACAGCAAGGTCCAATATCAGAGGAGGCAGATGTAATTTAAAACACAGCCACAGCAGCCTACAAGATGAACTTTTGCCCAGAAATGACATGCAAGAAATGGTATCTACTAATATTCCTCTGAAATATTCCTCTGGGTATAGAGAAGGGATCCAAGCCCACCAGGCAGTATGAGTTTCCTCAGGACCACGGGGAGATGGCTTAGGGGTTCAAGACCAACAGCACTCCAGCTTGTTATCACTGCTGACGAATTGTCAACAATCACTGTGGAATTCACTAACCTTCATCAGAAATTGGCCCTAACTCACCGCCAAATTCCCAGAGTCAGGCCTCTATCCAAGCAGTGCTATAAATGTAAATCATGGACTCCTGTTTTAGAAGAGTAGTTGATTTTACTGACAGACTTTCTCATCTTTGAAAAAAAATCTTACATTTCAGCGCTCTTCTTTCCATACAAACATTTTGTTTTTGCTTGTTCAGAGAAACTGCCTTGTGTATGTGGGATTAGTATGGTGCTGAAGGACACTTGAGTTCTTGTCTACTTGATGGCTCAGAGGCCCAGCACATCTTTGCCTGTTCTTGGTGGAAAGCTAGCTCACTCGGTTGTGAGGGTGTTCTTGACATAGGGGTTGTATGTAGCAATGGAGAGTCCCCAGTTGGTTTTAAGGTGCTCTGAGCAGGGGTCCAGCCCTGAGAAGTGCTTTCCTGAAGTCTACCCAGGTGCAGATTCAGCATGTATAATACTGTGTGCTCAACAGAGAAAACCAAGACATGAGGTGGGACCTCTGTCCCCGAGGAAGTTACAATCTAGTTGCAGAGATGTCACACACACACAGGGAGAGACCGTGGGACAGCGCGGCATACAGCCCGGTGCTACTTTTGCTTTGTGTGTCTTCCTGATTATTGAGCTGCTATCTGCTGGGCATTGTGCTGGGGAACGTGGGGTGGGGTATAAACATGAATCCAGAGCCTGTGAGACTCATGCTTCAGCAGGACAGATGAACACAGGCACTGCCAGGAATCACAGCGCAGGACAGCAGGCCCTAGGAAGGAGGTCCTAGGAGGAAGTGGCTGCATTGCTACCTGCATGGGGAAGGTTTCTCTAGTGGCAGTGGTGTCTGACTTAAGCCCCAAACTGCAAGAAGGACCCTCTAGGCTTTGAAGGAAGGGGACAGAGGGTAGTGTCCCTGCTGGGGTGGGGTGGGGGAACAGTGCTTATATGTATGGAGCATGAAGACACATGATGTGTTTTGGGATTAACAAGAAGTTTGCTCTGGCTGGTGTGTAAGAGCATCTGTGTGGTTTGGGGGTTAGGGTTGGAGAGGGAGGGCCAGGAGATAAGGTTAAAGAGTTATGAAAGGCCAAGGACACTATGATGACGAGAGTGGGCTTTATCACATCAGTACTAGAGAGATACTGAAAGTTTTTTTTTTGAGACAGAGCCTCGAGTTGTCACCCTAGAGAGAGTGCTGTGGCATCTGTGATGTGTTCAAGATATAGATTGTAGAAAGATCACTCTGGCCATAGCATAAAGGCTGGATTGGAGTAAGAGTTTGAAATCAACAAGGCTTCTCTGAGGTCCATCATAGACCAGCTTCCCACTTGGACTTGTCCTTTTCAGAGCTAGTAAAGATTGGAATTTGGGAAAAGGGATTTGAATGGGCATTCACTGAAAGATCCACTCAGCACTGATTGAGTGCCTCTCAGATGTGGACACTGCCCTAGAACCTGTGGGTGGGGGGCAGGAAGGTATAACCCCCCCCAATGAAGCTCACGGTCCAGCATGAAAGACAGGCAGACAAGCAGTCTCCCAATGTGTTAAGGGCACAGCAGAGGTGTGGGGGTCCCCAGAGGCAGGGAGGGTGTGTCAAGGGCACAGAAGAGGTGTGGGGACCCCAGAGACAGGGAGTGAGGGTGGCTAAGTGGGGGAAGAAGCTCAGCATGGAGGTCAGAGAGGCCAGCAGAGTCAGGGTGTCTAATCTAGGTGCTGAGGGGTGAGTAAGAGATCACCAGGCAAATGAAGAACTGGAGGCAAGAGATGCATTCCACCCCCCAAAAATGTGTGCATGTTCGAAGGTATGGGGATGTGTAAAACAATGTATCAGAGGCTGTGATTAGGTTGATCTACTTAGAACCCCAGGTTAGGCAGAGAGAGTGACAAGAGAGGCTACAAAGGCCGGGGCCATGTCACAGAAGATTTTGCCTGCCATCTCAGAAGGAGGGACCCTTATCAGTTGTTTCCAAATCCTGGTAAATGGCAGAACTTTTTGGTCAGAAATTTTTAGCCAGCACCCTGATCATAAAACAGATAAAAGTGAAGCAGCTTTAGCTAAACTGGATGTGAGCCTAGTGCTTCCTCTGTCTTGGTCTCCCTTCTGTCCCTCTGGGCCACTTTTTTTTTTGCAGTTTTTGGCCAGGGCTGGGTTTGAACCTGCCATCTTCAGCATATGGGACCCGCGCCCTACTCCTTTGAGCCACAGGCGCCACCCTCCAGGCCACTCTTGAAGCAATTCAGAACACAGGGTGAGAACCACCTGTAGCAGGTGACAATGATGTGGGGGGTGGGGAAGGGATGTGGCATTGAAAGATTTTAAAAGTCAATGCCATGATTCCCAGGTTTTCAGCTTCATTTTGAAAGTGATGGATATGGAAGTGCTTGGTACCTAGTAGGTGCTCAGGGTGTGTGTGTGTGTGTGTGTGTGTGTGTGTGTGTGTGTTGTGACTGGTAGTGCTTTGGGCAGGGCAAGGGTTTGGGGTTAGGATATTGAGTTCCATTTTGGACAGAATGGTTTAAAGGTGTTTTCAGAGTACCCACATGCAAGGATCTGTGGGTGTAGGCCCTGGGCAATGGTGGAAGCTGTAGTTGTAGCTTGTACTTAATTCTGAATAAGTGATAGTTGAAGCTGTGGACTTTGGTACAATTGCCTAGAATTAGACAGAAGCAAAGAAAAAGCAGGCAGAGCCTGGGAACCACTGAAAAGTAAAAGGCAAGTAGGAGAAGAGAAGGTGGGAAGGGGACTGAGACAGAAATGGTAGGAGAGGAAGCAGGTGAAGGCAGTGTCTTAGAAACCAGGGGAAGAAAGAGAAAGTAAACATAAGCTTAAACATGTAATTGGCATTTAATAGTTGGTTGCCTGGAAATGAAAAAAGGAATAAAGGCATTCCATTGGCATAGCATATTCCTTTTGAAATAAATCTGAAGCATACTTATTTTTTCTAGAAGTGCACACCCTCTAATATATGAGTATAGGTTGGTCTAGCCAAATAACAACAACTGAACTCACAAGGTAAACAGTAGCATTGTTGTTGAATGAAACTTGTCTCTTCTCTCCAGGGATAAATGAATTCTCTCAAATTTCTGCTCATCAGTCAAAATTTTACATTCAATTGAGTGTTCACTCTGAGTTTAAAAGGATTCTGTGGGGTGGTGCCTGTGACTCAAGGAGCGGGGCACCAGCCCCATATACCAGAGGTGGTAGGTTCAAACCCAGCCCCGGCCAAAAACTGTAACAACAACAACAAAAAGATTCTGTGACTGAATGCTTAGAAAGTTGTACTTCAGTAAATTGAAAATAATTTTTCTAAACTGATGGGCTCATTTGAAATCTACATTCTTTTTCTTGTTTTGACTTTTGTAGCTTAATTGTAAGACATATTCCTCTGGTCTGGACCGCTTCACAGATGATGGGTTCTCTCCCCTTGAGATACCAAGTGCTTCTAAAACCATTCATTCTGGGAGAGGTGGACGTGGCACTCAGGAGGCCTTAGTGGACAGTCTTCCTTCCTAAACATTAATCCACACCTCTAAGGTATCCGTATTCAATGAACTGAAAAAGAAAATAAAACTTGTAACTGAGTACTTAGAGATTAAAACAGCCACTTGCTCACTCTCTTTCTTGGGGTACAGTATTGTGTGCTCTGAAACTCCATCACAGCAGCTGACTCTGTAAAAGCTTCCTGTACAAAATCTTTTCAAAAGAATAAGCAATGGAACCTGACCTTCAGATTCCCAAAGACTCACGTTTTTTAAATTACTCAACATCTGGGTTTAGTCTATTCTCTCAATAAATATTGACTGAGTGCTTACTATAGGCTAGGCGCTGAGAAAATGTGGTGAATAAAACATTAGAAGATTCCGTTGTCATGGAGCGTTCATTCCAGCCAGAGGAACGGGCAATAACAAACAAGATACCATGCGTAGCAGTGATGATAAGTGCTAGGGACAAAAATAAAGCTGGATGGGGGCTGTGAGCAATAGGAGAGAGACCTACTGTTTTGGACAGAGAGGTTAGGAAAGGACAGGTAAACTGAGACCTGAGGGAAGAAAGAGATGTTCGGGCTGAGAGCACTGCCACATACTTGGTTGCTGTCCGTCCCTCGCAGCTCACTCCCAGCAGTGAATAGGTGGCATGTGGAAATCATGTGCTTTGTGTACGCAAGTTAGCAGCCCATCCAAGGAAACTCTAGACCTGAAACATTACAGTATGTAGCAGATGGCTTGAAAACCAACTCTTCACATGTAACTGTTAAGATAGTTTTTGTAGATGACTTTAAAATATAACAACCTGCATTATTCAAAACTCCAGAAATGGCAAACCAGCTCTTAGAAATGACTAAAATGACCTACTAGCATTCCCTCTTTTTTTCCTAATGGAGACTTCTGCTCTCCTGCTGAGACCATGTATTATATCTAATTTCACGTAAAAAATGAATTTTTGCTGCGAAGTTTGAAAACCGCCTGAAAATAGCAATTAATATTGAGAAAGCCGACAGAACCTTAAGTGTAGTGGCATGATTGGTGCTGCTATAATTACGTGCCTGAGTGTGTACATGTCTGTGTAAACACAGTATGAAAACACACTTGATGTCCAGGACAGTGTCTCAGTGTGTTTTCCTTCCAGGTAAGTGAGGGAGGGAAGGGGAAGGGGGAGAGAGTGAATGGAATTTAAATAGCACTGTTAGTCGGTGAGAATTTTTTAATCTTACATCTGTATAACCTTGTTTTTCCAATTTTGTTCACATCCATCACCTCATTTGATTCTCACAACTTGCTGGGGGGAAAGAAAGGCAGGACAAGCTTTGTTTTTCCCATTTGGTGGATGAGAAAACTCAGTGGATCTGCTAGGATGGCTTACAGTTCTCATCTATAAAATGAGATTGGACTACGTCATCTCCAAGGGCCCTTCTAGCTCAACAGGTTCTGGGACTGTTTTATTTCTGATCGCCCCTAAGCGCCATAGCTGTTTCCTGGTGGAGAGCTCCTTTAAATGCAGAATCTTTTCTACCATACGGTTCCTGCTTATACTTCGTATTTGTCACATCCCCCAATGCATATTTGATCATCTGTAAAATGCAACACAGGAGGTTGTTGAAAGGATCATTGAAAGGATTAAAGGGAGGGTTTGTGAAGTATCCAGCACAGTGGCAACTACCATTAGTATTGTCATTACTATTACTAATGAGGAGACAATGTAGGGGAAAGAGCATCAGTGGTGGAGCTTCTAACACTAACTGGTAGAGCTGCTGATAGTTACACATAGGATGCTCTGGAGACCAGAGGAGATGATATGTATATGAATGCCCAGCCCCAGGTCTGATGACCATATGCTCAACAAGTGGATGGTAGGTATCTTTCAGAAGAAACTGGGGTATATTTTCCTGATTCTCTCAAAATCTGAAGTGGTTTCACCTCATATTTCACGGAGGTGAAGTATAACCATGAAATTAACAGAAGCATACACCCATCTTTAGAAAAAAAATAGAAAGAAAAAGAGGTTCTGAAGTCTGGTCACTCTGTACACATCTGGGAGAGGGAAGAAAGATTGCATGCACCCGGTAGTTAGCGAATTGTTGTTGTAAGGTTTTATGTCAGAGAGTCTCTGAAATTTAGTATTTGATGAAAGTCCTCCCATTCTCCCACTGCCACAATCTCCTAGGACTGTGTGGATTACTTAGAAAAGCCTGTTTAGCCTCATTATACTACTTTCTTTGCAAAGCAATCATTTGAGTCCTGT
Source organism: Arctocebus calabarensis (assembly GCA_963573935.1). Classification (NCBI taxonomy): domain Eukaryota; kingdom Metazoa; phylum Chordata; class Mammalia; order Primates; family Lorisidae; genus Arctocebus; species Arctocebus calabarensis. Next base: position 93,552 of record CAUYON010151589.1, on the reverse strand, counting down.
GAGGAGCCGCTTTGCTATAGTGATGACCCTGACGAGGGATTCAGTGACGTTGGAAACCAAAGATCCTGGAGCCTTGTGTCTGATGGCAGATCACAAGCAAAGGCTGGTGCAGGACTGAAACGTGAAACTCTCCAATGGGAATTGTGGTTGTTTGTCTCTACAAAGGATTTCTTGGTCCTAAATTTGCAGAGCACAATGAAGTAACATATATAAACATTTGTGCCGCCTGCTCTGGAGTTGCGTTGTGGGCATGTTCATAGGTGACAAAGTGAGGGTGATAGGGTCACAAAGTGAGTGGAACTACCCTAGACTAGTTACTCTAAAACCTAGCAGGTGGTTTAAGCCATTGGACCCAGACAGTGGGTGTTATTCAGAACACCAACTTTTAACCATATTTTATTAAATGCATTATTTGAAAGGGTAAAACACAGCAACTGGACATTTGAATGTGAATTTTGTTGTTCTTATTTGATGTATATCTCTCCTGGAAATTATTTACCGTGCCTACCCATCCTCTGTGGATGTCTCAAGAACAATTGAGTTTTTCTGTCTGAGAGCAGTACATTAAATGCTTTGACCAATGTCTGTTATGTTTGGTTGCCTTCCGATTTTAAAATGTGTGAATTTTCTTTTTAATGTTCTAGGGGAAAGCAATGGTATTTGCCCCACACCGAGGGAATACTTTAAACCAGTTTTGCAATCTAGCTGAAAAAGCTGGTTTCTCTATCCAAAGACATGAAAATTATGATGAACACATTTCAAACTTCCACTCCAAGGTTAGTTTTCTGCTTGTGTTAGATAACACTTTAATCCGCATTGCATTTTGAAGAGATCATGGTCTTCTTGGCAGGTAACCTAAATATTTGATTAAAGTACTCCTTAGGTGTGTTGCTTCCGAACAGCTATTGGTATCTGATTATTTTGTGTGGTAAAGCCATCTTTTATCTTTGCATGTTTAGAAGGATTTTACAGAAACCAGTCCTGTTTACTCTTTTCTCTGAAACAAACTAATCTTTTCATTCATAATAGACTAATTTGTAGATAAGGGGAGG
>CAUYON010151589.1:0-90000 GCA_963573935.1 Arctocebus calabarensis | reverse complement strand
AATTTTATTTCCGTTAAAAAGCAAGCCTGTAATCAAAACGGTGCCATTCTGCACTTTTCTGCCAGTGCTTTTGTTAAACTGTGCCCACACCATGCAGCCAGCGTGCTCAGAAACCAGGCAGCCAAAGGTGTAGTATGTTTTTAAAATATTGCCTTTCTGTTCATTCAGGCAACGGGAAGGAAAAATAAAACACTTCCTTCTCCTGCCCAAAGGTCTTGGTCTCGTCCAGGCTGGGAATCAAATGTATTGCCCTGTGGTGTGGTTCAGAACCTTTAGGTGGGATGTTAAGACAGCACATTGGTTAGCAAGGTAGGGATGAAACTTAGAGATTACAGCTGGCTTGAAATTAGTTCACAAAAATACCCTCCTTCATGCAAATGTTCCTTGAAATATAATTTTACATGCCATGGGTTTGGGTTTTTTAACTTTTGAAAACTGCCCTCCCTCGGTTGTTTATGTTCTGTATTGTTGTACGCAGCCCTGAACACAGGGTTGGGCTGCGCTGTGAAGTCGGTACCTGGTGTTAAAAGCCCGGCCACATTGCACTTCTGCTTATCTATTCAAAATGCCACATTACAAGTGGCTGGTGCTTCTAATCTATGTGGTGTGCTGTTGATAATTGTGGATCCTGTAAAGGGTAAACAGTCTGAACTCCACTCCGCTGCTGCTGTTCACGCGGTGGTAAGGCTGAGCGTGTTACATCCAATTATGAAGTAAAGCATAATGCTACTAATAGCAGCTATATAATTTAGTCCAGTCCTCAAAGACCCTGTTTTAACCTATGAAACTGAAAAATTGTTTTCGTCACAATTCGCTTTTTGTTCTTTTTTTCCAAGGTGCTTTTTTGGGGGGGGGGGTTAAAACTATAATTATTAACTGGGCAGAGAAGTACAGCCTAAGTAAATGGAATTATTCTGAAATCTCATAACATACCCCAAAGAAGAAAGTATTTCCCGACAGCTTTGTATATATTCAAGTGCCCGCACATAACAGACTGGCTGGATTTAGAAATAATCCGGCACTGGGTTATAGTGTTGCCTTTGAGGGTTGTTAGCTCTTCCCCATTGCAGGAAGGGCTCACAGTCAAGACCCTGCTGGCCCCTGGCCCCTTCCAGCAACGAGCCTCTGCTTTGGCCTCCAGAGGTCAGCATGGAATCCAAGTTAAAAGTGATTTCTAACCCATATTTACAGAAGAATTATTTATCCTCCATATTACCTCAGGGACTTTCTAAAGAGCTCATTTGAGTCTCTGTATATTAGTGCATTATGAGTGAGTAGGTCAGCTGACTGACGCTGAGTAATCAACTTTCCCTTATCCTCACTCCCTGAGGAAAGAATTTAGCTAGCTTGGCCCCCTCTTCCCTCTGTAAAATATTTCAGTGAGCTCCCTCTATCACTAGGGCAGCTAGCAACAAAGATAGTTATAGTTAGTAGGTCCTGGTTAGTGGATGTGTATTAGGAAGTTGGTGAAACCATTTTCTCAGCATTTAAAAAAATTATTATTAAAGAGTAAGGCTGAGAGACGTGTATTTAGGATTAACACTGTCACTCCTTTGATGGTAACAAAAATCCATGAGTATCTTTCTAAAGACACAACTGATCATCTGTCAGCAGAACAGACTCCATCTAAGAAAACAGAGGTAGAGTCACTTCAGTGACACTACTACCATCCATCAGTACCTGGGAAAGTGGTTTAGAAAGTAAAGACTGGGCTCGGCGCCTGTGGCTCAATGGTCTAAGGCGCCAGCCACGTACACCTGAGCTGGCGGGTTCAAATCCAGCCTCCAGGCCCGCCAAACAACAATGATGGCTGCAACCAAAAAATAGCCAGGCGTTGTGGCAGGCTCCTGTAGTCCCAGCTACTTGGGAGGCGAAGGCAAGAGACTCGCTTGAGCCCAGGAATTGGAGGTTGCTGTGAGCTGTGATATCACGGCACTCTACCCAGGGCGACAGCTTGAGGCTCTGTCTCAAAAAAAAAAAAAAAAAAAGAAAGTAAAGACTGACTTAGCTTTATGTTCCCCAGGGGGAAAGGGAAAGCAGGCCCATTGCTTCTGTCCTTACTAGTGAGGGCATGTCACAATTTGGGAATGTGATTTAGAAGAAACATTAGTTTTGAAAAGATTCATGTCAACATGCCCCAGACAGACCAATCTAGAAAAGGAAGATGGTGGAACCATTTATTTCATGTTAGAGTGAGATGGGGGAATGATTGACTGATTTAAAACAATAAATAAATAGATTTGGGCGGCGCCTGTGGCTCATCGAGAAGGGTGCCAGCCCCATATACCAAAGGTGGCAGGTTCAAGCCCGGCCTCAGCCGAACTGCAAAAACTGAAAAATAGCTGAGTGTTGTGGTGGGCGCCTGTAGTCCCAGCTACTCAGAAGGCTGAGGCAAGAGAATCACCTAAGCCCAGGAGTTGGAGGTTGCTGTGAGCTGTGTGATGCCATGGCACTCTACTGAAGGCTACAATAAATAAATAAATAAATAAATAAATAAATAAATTGATTTTATGTATAATAAAAAGAAATGTTTATTTCTGATCTTTGTAATTTAAAAATGAATTGACACTGGCTTGTAAATGTCAACTTCAAAAAATATTACTTTTGTGTTTATAGATAGCAAATTACTATTTGCTAGAATCAAAATAAATATTATTTTCAAAGCTATTCTAACCAAACAAGGAAAAAGTGTATTTTAGATTTGAAGATGGTGATTAGATTTTAACATCTTACTATAGCAAAGTCCTCAGAACTGCCCCTTAGCAGTACAGAATGTTGCTGCTCTAAGTGTTGGACAATGTTCTTGTCCTCGGAGAAAAGAATTTTTGAATTACTTATTAATATTCAAACCTCAGAAGCACCTGGAGAGCCTTCAAAATGTCTTAGGCCCTACAATCCTTTCCTCATGCTCAGGTATTGCCACAGCTCCAAGCAGTGATGTGATATGCCTGCCTGACTCAATACTGTGGCCCTGGTTGGGGGCAGAGGGATGGAGAGCAGACATTTCCATGCTATATGGCTAGTCTGTTGAAGTCAAGTGCTTCCCAGTCCATAGAGCTCACAAATGCAGTGTATTTATAAAATAGATAAATACATAAATAAAACTAACTCCCCCCAAAGGAGATTTTGTCTTAATTGTGAGAGTAATGCCACTGAGAACTACTGTGAGTTGCTTTTTTCTGATTTATTTTTCCAGAACTATATGCTTGTGCAAAGAGTCATCATTATGCTCAATATCAACTGATAACAATTCCTAATCTGAGTCTCCTTCCCTTTTTTCCCTGTTACTATTTTCAGTTCAAAAAGGAAAACCCAAACATATATGAAGAAAATCTTCATTACCCGCTTCTGCTCACTCTAACCAAAAACGGATAGAAGAGTAAGCTCCTCAAAAGAAGAAGAAGAAGACATCAAGGACACAGGGAATGTTATCACAGAACCAGAAATCTGTGATGGGCATAATATGCAGCCAGACATTGACTCCCTGCCATTTCTGAGCCCCCAGGACTGAGCTCTGTGTGGGTTGTGGAGTACTGGCCTCCCGGCCTTGTTCCCCACCATCCCTACTCAGCTCTCTCACTGTCTCTTTTTATAGTCTGCTTGTTGCTCTTCCTCCTGCACCAAACCTTTGTTTGCCTCTAAATATGTGTAAGCCGCCTGTCTGAGATCTGAATTTGACTGCTAAGCACCTTCATAGTTTTCCCTTTAATTGAGACAGAATTTATTTTGGTGATCCCCCCCCCCTTTAAGAAAATAGGTCTTTGTTCTATTTTGGTGGTGGTAGTTTTTAATCTATAAACAGAGCAAACGTCATGATTCCTTTCTGGTTAAAGAAATAAATAAAGCACTTCTTTATTAATTGCATTAAATCTCCTGTTTCTTTTCTCTGTCTGTCTCGTCTGTCTCTCTCTCTCTCTTTCTCTTTCCCTTTTCAACAGGATGTTTTTTTCCCTGTGGATGTATAAGAAATGACTACATCAGCCCAAAGCCTCATAAACTGACCGTTTGTCCTCTGGACACAATAGCGTGGCCAGCCCTCTGCTCCTCCTCCCCAATTATGTGTGATTAGTCTCAGTGTGCTGTGTCAAGGAGGGGGAGTGTGCTGAGTGCTTATTATCTGTTTAGGTACAAGAAGAGCACATTTAGGCTCTGACTATGAATGAAAAGTGAGCCTTTATCAGGGCTTAAATCTAACTGCTGCTGTTCTCTAGGCCTCTTTGAAAATAGGTCCTTTCCAGAGAAATTTTGAATAAATGGTTGATAAACTAGATTGCAACCAGGGGGAATTAAAAAAAAAAAACTCTATCACACAATTATCTTATTTAAAATAAGTATATATTGTGATATGCTGTGAATCAAGTGTATAGCAAACATTTAATAGGTGCTACCTAGGATTAAGAGAGAATGGCTTTTCTGCAGGGAACCCAAGCATATCCTTGCCTGGTGAGTCCACAAGACACTCTAATGCCTTTTGTGGAAATTCAGATGTTTATCTGTAAGGAATCATCTGTGCCCACTTTAGCAGTAATGTCATTAGTAGGTTAGCTATAGAAGAGGCAAAGCATGTATTTAGTGTGACACAATTAAACTGATAGGTGGGGGACAAGGGAGGTGCCTCCTTTTGCATGTTAAACAAACTTAGCTGTCATAAAAACAGTGACTCTCAAATGTCTTCTCTGCTCACTTCTATCATCAAACAAATTTTTCACCATCAGTTTGCATGTCCTTGTATTCACCACTTTTTCTGCTCCATTAGAGCACCTAGATGGATCTCGGAAGGCATAGGTCAAGTCGCAGTTAGATCATACATTTCTTTCTTACAAAAACTTGAATTGCAATGCCAAGTGATGGGCTAACATCACAATAACAGCAATTTATTCCTCTTTGGATAAAACAGCAGTCTATTCTCAGTGCTAGATAAAGACCAGGGCAATGCAAACCAGCCATTTAGCTGAGTAGTTCAGCTAGTGGCAGCTCTCCTTTGGCGACTGTATGGGTTGCACACTGGCTTCACATTTTCTTGTTTAAAAATTAGAATTTGGCATGTTTTAAAAAGCAATACAAGTAGTTCCATTTATACTGGTGAAAAAACAGCAAAAATTATTTCTTCTGTAAAACCTGCAACTAAATCTGCCAGACAAAGAAAACGCATCCCTGTAGTAGCACCTAGGATGGTCTATTCTCTTTTTTTTGTCTTTTTAAATATAGAATAGCAGGACCATAAGAATATTTCTTTTTTTCTCTCATGAAAATACATAAGTTGGCAAGAATTTAATTTTCATTTGTGTGTTGTGGAGGTAGAAATCCAGTGTAATATTTCTCTGGGAGAAATTATATTTTAAAAGTAATGTGTTTTTTTAAAAATATCTGAGAAGTGTGCGTCAGAATTGAACTGTTGCTACCAAGAGACACCTACTAAAAGAATATACTTATTATGTGATTAAAACCCAGAGAATCTTCTATAACATGTAAGAGTTTCATGAATCTGTTCTCTCTGGGATCCTCATCTACAAATGCCTCTAGTCCAGGCTCTTTGAAGGTTTTTAATAAACTAATGTCATCTATTATTGAATAATTTAAAAGTTTTTATTTTCTCAAAGTTTCAGGGAATGCTGATTTCAAGAAGAGAAAAATATTGCAGTTGTAAAAGTTTATAGATTTACAAATATTTCTTTTGAACTTTATGATTATTTCCATAGTTTCATAGTGGGTTATATAATTGCAATTGGAATGGCCCATTCCATAATTGTCCATGTAATTATTTGTGTGTTTGTTTCAAAAGGAAACCTGCATGCTTAGGAAATCATAAGAATTACCATGATATTCCTTGTCTTTGTACACTTGTATCTTCTGATAAAACTCTTGATTGCCCTTTGTCATACAAAGGAGATTTGGTTGGATGAAAGAATGCTTCTAATATCACCCATGGTCACTTCTAATGTGGTGATATGAATCGCCACATGCGAGTTGGTCATAGGAAATGTATTTTATTTTATAGCAAGACATATGATGTGAATTGGGATAAAAGTGCTAGAAAAGACTACCTAAGAGGTTGATGCTATTTTGTATAAATTGAGTATTTTGTTGGCTTTTTGACTGAGCATGAAAATGTAACTTCCATTAGGGAAGGGTAATTTAGGTGCTCAGTATTCAGCAGAAAACTTGTCAGGGCCATAAAAGCTTTTCTGGCTGGTTCCTCGGGTGTTTTCAGAGAAGAGCTGCCCGCCCCTTGCTGATTTTCCCTTTGGCTTCAGTCTGGGCTGAATTTACCACTGCATACCTGTTGAATCAATTTGGGGGATCCAGCAGTTAACCGAGTGAATGGAAGGATTAGTGGCCCTCTGGAGCCCTATTTCAACAGCCAGGTGTCTGTCCTAAACTAGTTAACTGCTTTCGACAGTTGAAGAACCTGGTTTTAATGCCATAGGCAGGAGGTGGTGGTTGTTTTTTTCTTTCTCTCCACTACCGAAGTGGGGCAAACCTCCTAAAGGTTAGGGCTTTTTTGTTTTTAAGTAGAAATGGACTGTCCCCTTCCCTCAACCCAGCTTCCACGGATTTTCGTCTTTGTGCTTAGTCAGCATTTGACTTGTTTTCAATCTATGCCAGACAATTCGGCAGCATTGTCTGGCAGGACCCTTTCATTGCCTCTGGGGGTGGGGCAGAATGCCCACCCAGGGGAGAGAGTCAAAGTCTATATAGAAACATGTACATATACACACACTCATAGGGAGATGAAGCTGTTTAGACTAGCGGTCTGGGCTCCAGTTTCCAGATTCCAGGTACACCCACACCCCAAATTAAAATCTCCTGAGTTCAGACTGTATGAAACATCATAATTATGCTGAATGTATCCCATAGAGAAAAGATGGATTTGAAACTCAAACTGATTTTAGGTAGGGCAAATATATTCCCTTGAGTGGACTATTTTCAAATTAGGAAGGAGCCCATCAGTGTTTAACAAACCATTAAGCCTGAAATGCCACTTTTAATTCTCCGATTTCATTTTATTCAGAGAGCTTACTGCCCAGGCTGTGGCTAAATGCTCACTGTGTTCTCTGCCCTGGAAGTCTGTGCATTTGGAATCTGCATTTTTGCCTTTTTTTGTTCCCCGGGCTTTTCAATTAATACATTTTTTAATAGATAAAACAGATCATACTGTGACTTTTAAAATGTCAACAAGCTTGTAAACAGAAATGTATTAATAATAAAATGGTTAATAGGAGATTCAATAGTTAATAGAGGGCCTGAAGTGTGAGCAAATACAGTAGCTGTATATTGGAAACTGTGCAAGTGAAGATGGTTTTAGTATTGCAAACTGAGGAAGAAAATTGTTTTTAATTAGCACCTTCATAAGAACTGCTGATTAATACTGTTTTGTTTGGTGAAAAGCTTTCAGCTGAGTAATTTGTACAGCCATTACAACAGTTTTGTTAGAGCGGGACTCCTGTTGTTAAACACAAACAGCAGATGATAATGGTGGAAGATGAGTTTGTCATGTAACAATTTACCTTATTGAAAAAAGCTTTATATAAAACCCAATACAGTAGGGACCAGCAGAAATCACATATTTTAAATCCTTCCAAAATTGCAGTGTGCCATGCTTGTGGTTGTTTTTCTTTTTTTTTTTTTCAGGGACTAGAAGCAGATTTTATATCATTTATAAAATTATATACACAATTTAAAGGTGGTATAGCATGGACAGACTACGTTCTTAGCAGCGGTTTACATTGGAGCAGCAAAGTGGCTGGGTATTCAAACACTTTCTAACTACACAAAGAAGGTAGAAAAATGGAAGCCTAATTAAATAATATTACTCAGATGTGAATTTGCATTGGGACTGGATGTAGAGAAATAAGAATTGGTGTTTCTGCCTTAGGTGGGTTTATCACACATAGGATCTCTTAAAAAAAAAAATCTCTCTCAACAGAAGTTTAATTAACCTTTTTTTTTTCTTGGCGATGTTTTAACCAACCCAGAGGAAATGGTGCTCATTCAATGAGACTTGACCAGGGAATAAGAGGCCAATTTCAGTGAATTCCCATAAAACGGATATTTTGCTAGCCAAAAGCATGGGAACTTTTAAAAAAACATAAAATGCAATGGTAAAGCATATTTGCATTAAAATATTACACTAACCCAAGGCTGGTAAGAACTGTAAATTATTGGAGTGGCGTAATAGAGCATGAGATTTTTTTTTTTTTAGACAGGCCTTCGGGGTAATAACAAGGGTTGAGGCTCACGACAGTGCCAAATAAGCTTTAGACAGCATAATAGTCTGCAAAGAAAGCCACAGAGCACTAATGTGAAGGAAGAGCTGTCCACCACATGCAGCAAAAATCACCAAAGGTCATTTTATGGTAGCAATTGTGACATAAAATTGGTGGTCATGCTACATGTCTAATACCCAGCACAGCTTTATAAATGATGGGCCCCTAGCGATGGCTGTCATTAAGTGCTTTCATCATAATAAACTTTAAACTGTTGGCTTTATGAATCGCCAGCTAGCTTCAGCTGTTCGTTGGATGGAGCTTGCAGTGCCTTAAGTGTGACAAGACCTATTAGGAATTGCAACCATGTTTCAAGCGTACTTGGCTTCCCCACTCCTGGGGTGATTGCTGCCTATTAAACGGCGTCTGGGAAGATTTTCCTCCAGCAATCTCTGATCAAGAGCTTTTTTGGGCTTTGACCTGCATTTCCTTCAAGACTTTCTCTGAGGAGTTGTATAAGAGCAAAACTCCAGAGGATTTATAGCCACTTCTGATTAATACCTTTCCAGTTTTTCTAGCAACTCTCCCACTGCTGCCTAGAGAAAAGCTTGCATTGTTCCTGAGGCGCTTATTTGTGACCTTTTTTCTGCTTCCTGATTTCCTCTAACGTGTTCGCTTAGTGAAATCCTCGGGTGGAACCAAGACAGTTAGTGAAGTTGTTACAGCTGGAGCGACGGAGAAGGAAAGGGGAAGGCTTTTATATTTTTAAAGGATTACACGCAGAGCAGCCTGGCCCCGCCCACTTAAATATTCACTGTGACGTCACCCCGCCCGCGGTACCAAAAGCATCCTTAATGAGCCGGTGGTGGCAATTGAGCCAACACAGAAAGATTTCATGATTCAAATTACACTTTCATTAACCTTTAGCATGGGAAGTCTTTTAGTTTCTATAAATCTTACAGTGGCTTACCGTCTGTCCTACTGATGTGAATAATAGATGTTTGGGGAATCGCTCTTTTAAAACCCGGGGGAATTTCATTTACAAGGGTTAGTTACATATTTCAGACTCACTTAACAAGAACTTTAATTACTTCTTGATGCTTTTTCTGACTTGGAGGCCTCCCTCTCCTTCCCCCTTTTCTTCAAATGCCTAAGTCGTTGTCTTAATACTCTTATTTGTCTTTCTTTTGAGCTAAGTAATGTCCTAAAAATAGTTAGGGGATGTCTCAGGTGTAGACCATTGCACAATTAAATTAGAAAACCTCGGAGGGTTTGGATTAAAACTCAGAGGGGAACACCTGGGGACTCGAGGGCAGAGCCCAGAATTCTGAATGGCAATGGCTTTCGGCCATGAACAGTGAGGGTCTGCCCGCTTGGTAGTCTCAGCCACAAATTTGTCTTACCAGATAAAGTATTGCAGACTAAACTCTTTTTTTTTTTTTTTTCTCCCCTGGGAGGGAACAGGAAAACCATTAGCGAATGTGTCAAACCAAAGGGAAAACAGGAGTTGGAGGACTCGTGGCATTTCACACACAAAGGCATCCGCCCGTCCCACCACGGGAGCCAGCCAAGGCTGGACAAGTGCATTTTGAGGCTGCTGCCCAGGTGCAAGGGGAGGGGGCGGGGCGGGCTGCAGAATGCCCCGGAACAAAGGCGCCTCCAGGGGCCTGTGCAGAGGTCACCTGCTGCCTCCAGGGCAGATTAAGGAGGACTGGAGAGGGCATTTGGAGGAAATGGTGCTGTTCTTCTTTGGGAAATCAATTCGTCCCACCCTTAATAGAGCATTTTGCCCTCCCTCTTTGGGAGTCCCAGGCAAATGTGCTTCCAGGTCTCTCAAAATCAGTTATTAACAGACCCCTGTTTGAAGAGGCGGCACCTTTCCCTGCCGGTGCTCCTTCAATAGCCTGTGCCCCCTGAGAATCTCTTTCTGTTCTCTCCAGCGTCTCACTTCCCTTTTCTCTCTCCTTTGGGCTCTCCCGCCCTCCTCTACCGAGGCTTCTTTCATAATTAGGCTGAAAATGGAACTTTCCCCCACTCCCTTACTTTGAGATTTCTTTTTTCCCAGTGACCTGGGCTGCACTTTGCCCCCACTCCCTGCCTGCCAATCTCTTCGGGGTTAGGGCCTCTCTCTTTCCATTCTTGCAGCTCCCCCTCCTTGAGAGCTCCGGGAGGCCCAGCCTCCCAGAATCCGATCTCCTTCCAACACAGCAGCCCCCCTGTGGAGGAAGGAAGAGGCCTCCTCAGAATGAATGGCTGGTAAGGAGGTTTTTAATTTGTCCGCAGCGACAAGAAAAAGGCCTCAGAGCAGCGTCCCTCCCTCACCTCTGCCGTGGGCGGCCATCGGCCCTCCACCTCCTCGGTGGGCGCTGACGCCCCACCCTGGTCCAGAGCCCGGGTGGAAATGGGGCGCAGGGATCTGAAAATGTTATGTGTGTGAAAGTCGCTCTGCAATCTAGAACAAGGACTCTGTAAATTAAATCCTATTTTTTGATTGTTTGTAACCTACCAACGTGAGAAATTTGGAAGTTTAACATGATGTTTCAGTCAGGGTCTGTAAGTGTCTCGGTTTGAAATCTGCCTTCTGTTGGCGCAACTCTCCTTGAGCTTGAGGAAATGTCACCATGCTGTCCCCAACGCAGAAGACAGTACATTTAAAAGCTTTGCTCATCTGACCTATGGGTCCACCTCCAGGTGCATTAGCCTTCATTTCCCTTCACAGGCTTTATTTTTAGGAGCAGAGGCCAGGGCCCTGACCCAGCCTTGAGTAGATCTCTCTCTCTCCCTCTCTGTCTCTGTCTCTCTCTCTCTCTCTCAGCATCTCATGATGGCAAGGGAGAACAAGTATGAAGCAGCTGGGAGAATGAGACAGCCTGCAGCTTCTGGAGGTCTTTCCTCTCTTCAAGGACTCCTGGTACTACTACTTCAGGGCCTGTGAGAGGACAGCCTCAGGCCCAGGGCGTGGGGGACAGAGGCCTCAGGGTCTTCAGTTTGCCTGTCCCCTAGCTGTCAATGTCTTTCCCTCACTTCACTGCTAGGTGCTGCTTCTGGAGAACACTCCCTCACCCCCTACAGATAAACCACAGAATGGTTACAATAGTCTCAATGTGAATATGATCCTGAAGGGATTTATCCTGTTGGACCTTTATCATAGATTGGGGAAAAATGGCAACAATGTTTTCCAGCTCCTCCCATCAGGAAATGGCGCCCATTGCTCAGTGGTTAGGGTGCTGGTCACATAAACCGGGGGCTGGTGAGTCAAACTTGGCCCTGGCCTGCTAGACAACAATGACAACTATTAAAAAAAATAATAATAATACCCAGGTGTTGTGGTGGGAGCCTGTAGTCCCAGCTACTTGGGAGGCTGAGGCAAGAGAATCGCTTAAGCCCAAGAGTTTGAGGTTGCTGTGAGCTGTGATGCTACAGTACTCTACCAGGGCAACATAGTGAGACGCTCTCTCAAAAAAAAATAAGAAAAGAAAAGAAATGGGGGACGGCGCCTGTGGATCATTGAGTAGGGCGCCGGCCCCATATACCCAAGGTGGCGGGTTCAAACCCGGCCTTGGCCTGAACTGCAAAACAGAAAAAAATAGCTGGGCATTGTTGTGGGCCCCTGTAGTCCCAGCTACTCGGGAGGCTGAGGTAAGAGAATCACCAAAGCCTAGGAGTTAGGGGTTGCTGTGAGTTGTGTGATGCCACAGCACTCTACCGAGGGCTACAAAGTGAGACTCTGTCTCTAAAAAAAAAAAAAAGAAAGAAAGAAAGAAGGAAAAGAAAAGAAATGGGGTCTATTTCTCTACTCCTTTCTTTTCTTTTTTATTTTTACAGTTTTGGCCAGGGCCAGGCTTGAACCCACCACCCCTGGTACGTGGCACCAGCACCCTTATTCCTTGAGCCACAGGCACCACCCTGTTTCTCCACTCCTTGATTCTGAACTTGGCTTGGCTTGCTTCGGCCAGATAAGATAAGTAAACATGAGTATCAGCAGAGGTGTGAAAATCACTTGCACGTTGGGGTTTGCCCTCTTGATGCCTGTGGAACCCAGCTGCCATGTGAAAAAGCCCAGACTATCTTGATAGACCCTGGAGACAGGTACCCTGGTTACCCCATTATCCAACCACAAGCGACAGTATGCAAGGCCAAATAACCCCGGGGAAACCTAAATGCTGACTATGGCTGCATGAGTGAGCCAGGTGAGCAGCAGAAAAGCTGCCCAAGGGAGTTTACCCCAAATTTCCTACTCACAGACACATGAACCAAAGGGAACGGTGGTTTTAAGCTACTGTGTCTTGGGAAAGCTTTTTACACAGCAGTAGATAAGTGATACAATCCTTGTTCTATTCTTTGGAGGTACTTTTCGGCTTTCTTAAGTGTACAGATCTTTTCCCTAAAATGTGTCATGTTCCATAGTGACTAACATTTCAAAAACACAGAAGCAGGATGGAGGTCTCACAGTCAGCCTATTACAGAGGCAAGTCACTCTCAGGTGTTCTGAGAGAAGACACCAGAGAACGTGGGTTGCAGGAGAAAGAACAATCAACTCAGAATCAAAATACGTAAGATTCCAGACTGGATCCTACCAGTAAAAAACGATGATTTTAGGGAAACTGCTTAATCATTCTGGGTATCAGTTTCTGCCTGTATAATAGGATAGAACTGTACTAGATCATTTGACTTCTCATTTCATGCTAATTTCTGAAATATACAAGATAAACACATTCCATTATTAGGACTAAAGATAGAATTAGAACTCTCTTGTATGGTGAAGATAGTGTTAGACAGTAGCTTGGCCCTGGAGCAAACTTACTACTTCTCAGGAGAGTTTCTCCCAGAGCTTCTGGGGTGGACCTCATTGTTTTTACCTTGTCCTGCCCCAAGCTGTACGCTGGGAGTTGGCTCGAGTATGATAACAGTGGGGGGAGCTCCTCTATTTTATTCATTTATCTGGTAAATATCAGCACACCTCATTTTATTGCTCTTTATTGAAGCTTTGCTGACATTATATTTTTTTACATACTGAAGGTGTATGGCAACCTCATGTCAACCAAGTCTTTTGGCATCATTTTTCCAGCAGCATGTGCTCATTGTGTGTCACATTTTGGTAATTCTTGCAATATTTCAAACTTTTTTTTGAGTCAGTGTCACTGTCACCCGGGGTAGAGTGCTCTGGTGTCAGCCTAGTTCATAGCAACCTCAAACTCTTTGGCTTAGGTGATCCTCTTGCCTCAGCCTCTCAAGTAGCTGGGACTATAGGTGCCTGCCACAGTGCTTAGTACTAAAACTCTTGCTCAGGCTGGTCTCGAACTCCTGAGTACAAAGGATCCACCTGCCTCAGCCTCCCATAGTGCTAGGATTACAGATGTGAGCCACTTGCACCTGGCTATTTCAAATGTTTTCATTATATCTGTTGTGGTGATCTTGACCAGTGATCTTTGATGTTACTATTATAACTGTTTTGGGGCACCATGAACCACACCCCAATAAGATGAGAAACTTTATTGGTAAATGTTGTATGTGTTCTCACTGTCCCACCAGCCAGCTGTTTCCTCATCTCTCTTCTCCTCAGGCCTCCCTATTCCCTGAGACTCATCAATATTGAAATTAGGCCAGTTAATAACTCTATAGTGACCTCCAAGTGTTCCAGTGAAAGAGAAAGTTGCGCGGTTCTCACTTGAAATCAAAAGAGAGAAATGATGATGCTTAGGAAGGCCCACGGAAAGCTAACATAGGCTGAAAACTAGGCTTTCTAACTATACGGTTAGCCATGTTGTGACTGCAAAGGAAAATTCTTGACAGAAATTAAAAGGGCTCCAATGAACACACAAATGATAAGAAAGTGAAACAACCTTATTGCTGATATGGAGAAAGTATTAATGGTCTGGATAGAAGAGCAAACCAGCCACAATATTCCCCAAACCAAAGTCTAAACCAGAGCAAAGCCCACCTCTTCTCAATTCTATGAAGCTGAATGAGGTGAGGAAGCTGCAGAAAAAAAGTTGGAAGGTAGCAGAAATTGTGAGATTTAGGGAAGAAAGCCAACTGCATAATGTAGAAGGGCAAGGTGCGGATGGAGAAGCTGCTTCAGGGTATCTAGAAGATTGAGCTAAGATCACTGATGAAGGTGGCCACGCTAAATGATAGATTTCCTCTATAGGTGAAATAGTTTTCTTATTGGGAAAAGATGCCATCTAGGATTTTCATAGCTAGAAAGGAGAAGTCAATGCCTGGTTTTAAAGCTTCAGAGGACAGGCTGACTTTCTTGTTAATGCAGAAAGGTACCTTTAAGTTGAAGTCAGTGCTTATTTATCATTCTGAAAATCCCAGGACCCTAAAGAATGATGCTGAATCTCCTCTACCTGTACTCTATGAATTGAACAGCAGAGCCTGGACAGCAACAGGCCTCTTTACAGTCTGGTTCACTGAGTGTTTTATGCCCACTGTTGTGATCAGGAAAAAAAGAAATTCTTTTCAAAATATTATGCTCAGTGACCGTGCACCTCATTACCCAAGAGCTCTGATGGAGGCGGACAAGAAGATTTATGTTGTTTTCATGCCTGTTAACACGACATCCATTCTGGTGCCTATGGATCAAGAAATAATTCTGACTTTGAAGTAATCTTCCTCTTTGTAATTTTCTTCTTATTTTATTTTCATTTGAGACAGTATCTTGCCATGGCCTCAGTCTAGCTCACAGCAACTTCAAATTCCTAGGCTCAAGTAATCCTTCTACCTCAGTCTCCCAAGTAGCTGAGACTACAGGTGTGTGCCACCACACCAGTTAATTTTTCTATTTTTTTAGTACAGAAGGATTTTGCTTTGCTCAGGCTGGTCTTGAACTTCTAAGCCCAAGTGATCCTCCTGCCTTGGCCTCCCAAAGTGCTAGGATTATAGATGTTCTAGCTATTATTATTTTTGAGATAGAGTATCACTCTTTTGCCCAGGCTAGAATGCAGTGGCATAATAATAGTTCACTGCAACCTCAAATTCCTAGGCTCAAGTGATCCTCCTGCCTCAGCCTCCCGAGTAGTTGGGACAACAGACAGAGGTCACCATGCCTAGCTTATTTTTCTCTTTTATAGAGAAGTGATCCTACTATGTTGATTTTTTGTTTTGTTTTGGGTTTTTTGCAGTTTTTGGACGGGCCTGGGTTTGAACCTGCCACCTCCGGTATATGCGGGGGCCAGCACCCTACTCCTTGAGCCATAGGCGCCGCCCGAGATCCTACTATGTTGTTAAGGCTGGCCTAGAACTCCTGGCCTCAAGTGATCTATCTGCCTTGGCCTCCCAAAGTACTAGGATTATAGACATTAGCCACTGCATCTAGACTCAAAGTCTTATAATTAAGAAATACATTCTGTAAGGTGATAGCTGCTATAGATAGTGATACTTCTGATAGATCTGTATAAAGTCAACTAAAAGCCTTCTGGAAAGTATTCACCATTCTAGATCCCATTAAGACCATTTGTGATTCATGGGAAAGGAGTTCAAATATCAGTATTAACAAGAGTTTAAAAGAAATTGATTTCAACCCTCATGAATGACTTTGAGGGTCATTCATGACTTCAGCTACAGATGTGGTAGAAGTAACAAGAGAACTAGAGTTACAAGTAGAACCTGAAGGTGGGACTGAATTGCTGCAATCTCATAATAAAACTTACATGGATGAGGAGCTGCTTCTTCCAGATGAGCAAGGAAAGTGATTTCTTGAGATGGAATCTGCCTGGTGAAGGTGCTGTGAACCCTGGAAATGACAACAAAAGATTTAGAAAATGCCATGAACTGAGTTGACAAAACAGCCCAGGGTTTGAGAGGATGGACTCCAATTTTGACAGGAGTTCTACTGTGGGTAGAACTACATGTAACTTGCATGCGAAGCAGTAAACAAATGTGCTAGTGCATTTATATAATAATTATAAATTGTGACAACTTCTATGAAAAAACAGATACGGTCTGTCTTAGTCTGGATATGTTGCTATACCTGAAGCTGAGTAACTTGTTTTAAAAAAGAGATGTATTTGGCTCATAGTTCTGCAGCTGTACAAGAAGCATGTGCCAGCATCTGCTTCTGGTGGGGGCTTCAGATTGTGTCCACTGTGGTGGAGGTGAAGGGGAACTGGCATGTGCAGAGATCACAGGGTGAGACAGGAACTGAGAGAGTGACAGAAGAAAGTTTCAGGCTCTTTTCAACAACCAGTTCTCAAGGGAACTAGCTCACTCTCAGGAGAACAGCACCAAGCCATTCATGAGGGATCTGTTCCCAAAATCCACACACCTTCCGCTAGGCTCCACATCCAGCTTGAGATTTTATGGCACCAAAAAAAGAAAAAAACAGACGTCACCTATGAGGCAAGATACAGGAGCACAGGAAACCTCCTGGGTAGGAAAAAATGTCATTGATACTCAAATTCCTCCAGGAGAACATCTTCATCTTATCTCAAGGCAGCAGTTGCTGTTACATGAGGCTTCCCTTGGGAGGGGGAATACTCCCATAATCCTGGGAGAGAAAGGTATGGGAACAGGTTTTAGGTGTGGGGGCGCAGAGGACACTGGGAAGCTAGACAAAGGGGCCCAAAGAACTAGAGAAAGGAGCAGAACTGTCCAAAAGCCACTGGTCAGTGCCACCTGGGGTCAGGAGGGCTGTCCTCATTCAACACTGGAGACCCCTGACGGCACATGCTCCCTGCGCACAGGAATGTGAACGTGAGGCAGGTGGGGGCCCTGCCCATGCGGTGCTCAGAATCTAGCAGGGGACACAGAGCAGGTCCACAAATAAGACAGATCCATGGAAAAACACTGGCAAAGAGTTGTCAGAGATCAAAAGAAAGGAGCAGTTCCATTGTGAGGGAGGAGGACTCGAAAGTCGTGGGAGTGGAAGGAGAAGGCCTGCCAGGGGCAGGAAGCCCATGAACTAAGGCACGGAGCAAGGTTTCAGGACATGGTGGACTTGGCAGGAAAGTAGGGTCAAATGAGGGAAAGATTAATCCATTCACTTATCCTGGAGATGTTCACTGAATGCCTGACAGGTTCCAGACACTCTGACGGATGAAGTCCCTGATCTCAAGGACCCAACTTGCTAGTTAGGGGAAAAAGTTACTGGCCAAGTAAACCCGTAAGGCTGGTTCAATAGGAATGGGCCCGTAAGGCTGGTTCAATAGGAATGGGCGCTGGGAAGGTATTAAAGCATATTGGTATTTTAGAAAGTGGCGGGGCCTCTTCAGATCCAACGTGAAAGAAGCTCTAAGGAGGCAGCATTTTAGTTAAACCTAAATGACAAGAAAACCAATCTTTCCAGCTCACAGGGAAGAGCATTCTAGGCAGCGGCCACAGCAAGAGCAAAGGCCCCAAGGCAGGGGAGGGCAGGGAGCAGGCAGAGTGCAGTGTGAGCCGAGTGTGCAGGCCCAAGTCAGGGCCTGGCAGGCCAGCGAGGGGAAGCTGGGTTTCACCTCAGTGGGAAGGCCCTGGGGGAGCTTAAGAAGAGTGACACGGTCTGACTTCTATATTTAGACGCTCACTCTGTCTGCTGTGAGGGGAATGATGGTGCTTAAGAGAAAGAAACAGGCCCTCTGAGAGGTTGTTGGCATTCTAGCAGGAGGTGGCCTGTGACAAGAGGACACAGGTGACCAGAGGAAATAGTGAGGGCTGGAGAGTGAGAAAGAAGACAAGGCTGACCTTCATCTCTGGCAGTGGGGGACCCTTGGGGCAGCTGGCGTGACAGTGCTCCTGCACTAGCGGACGTGGGCATGGAAGCACTTTGGGGTCTGTCTTTGGTGTGAGCACTGAGTCAGGACCTTCACTGGGGCTCCCTGGTGGACCCACAAAGCCTAAAAGCCAGTTGCTGCCCGCCGAGGGCAGGGACAGTGCTTCACTCACTGGGGTGTCCCAGCACCTGGCATGTGGTAACACGTGAGGGCTGATGGATGGGAGGCCAGAGGACGGAGGCTGGACACGTGTCCACTCAGGACATCTCTCTGGCTCCATTGCTGCCCTCTTCTGAGCTGCATTCAGGAATTGGCAGAAATGTCACAGGCCGCCCAACAGCAACTTTAAAAGTTGTCTTCAGAGATCACATTTCCTGCAATCACGGGACTATTTAGATGACAGAAAACCCCACCTTGAGGGTTGAAAGGCCCCAAGGGTCGGTAGGAGTGGCTCACATTCAGCTCACTGTGACCGCGCTGCACTGCGCTGTCACATATTACCTCATTTTATCTCCACAACAGCCCTGTAATGATGTTGCTGCTATGATCCCCCTTGTCATAGTCAAGGAAAATAAACCTCAGAGAGATGACAGAACCTCTCCAAAGAGAGGCCAGTGTCTGCCTAACCATCCCTGGCCTTGCACCATTCCTGCTGAGGAAATGAGGTGCCCAGATGAGCCCTGGCTACTCTGCCCATGGCCTCCTTGTCCAGAGGAAAGGCCCAGCTAAAAAGAAGACTTCTAGGTGAATCTGAATGCAAAGAAAAGAAGGATGGCATCTCTGTGCTTGGTCATTAGCCTAGTAGTTCTGTCAAAGCATATGAACCATTGGAAAGTGTGTGTGAGCAACGGGCCTTTCAATCCATGACAGTGACAGCGTGGGTTGACCAGATGCTACTGGGGATAGGCACACCTGGGTCTCTAGCACAGGTAGACTGGCGGTCATCCACCATCCAAAGTGGCACACCAAGCCTTCGTTCCCTGCCTCACACACGACACCTGCCCCAGAAGCAGTTTTCCCTAGACTTTAGGCTTTTGGCCTCCCAGGACCCCAAGTGTAGCCAATGGTTGGGTGGTCCTGGGCTCCCGTCTCTAAAATCACCTTAAATGCTACCTTTGCTTTGAGACGTGATGCCAACCCCTGAAATGGATGTTGGGATCTTGGTTAAAATTTGTCCAGTGGCATCAAGCACTGTGGCCCCAACGGCCATTCCTGCCTGGGGTCCCCTGTAGCCTGCCCAGTAGGACCGAGATCAGTCTCTGGGATTACCAGGGCAGCAATGGTGGAAGGCGCTCCCTTCCCACGTTCCCTTCTGTTCTTCATTGGCAAGGTAGAAACCAAGTTTTTGACAGAGAAATTAGGTGCGTCAGTGTGATTCACCCCTTTGCCATGTCATTAAGCAGCTCCTGATCATCTCCACTGTACGTAAAGACAATGGAAATTAAGGGAAACAGAAGAGTGGAGGAAATAGAGGCAGCACACAAATGGGTTAGGATTGATGACTGTCTTTGCGAGGACAGAACACAAGGTGAGTCTGCACCAGGAAGCAAGGGATGAAAAGGAGACCAAGAATTAGCTGCTGTGCTGTGAGTAGGGACAAGAGAATTGTGCAAGTGATCCATGGAGAAATTATTCTTGGGTAATTCTGCCTCTCCGAGCAGAGGAGCCCACACAGAACCCACCTCGCGGTCCCTGTTGCCTGGCTGCCTGGTTGCTAAGTAGAGGAGGAAGACACAGAAAATTCTGTTCCCCTACAGTGCATTTGACGTCACAACAGCATTTTTTTTTTTTTAATCAAGCATATTTAGACATTTCTTTCACTTAAAGATTCTCTTTGAAAACCTAAGAAGGAGGAACCTGGGCCTGGTTGGAGGCAGCACGGAATTCTCAGAGGACCTCTGGGCTCAGTCCTGGATTATCCTGAGCGGAGGGTTGAGGTGGGGAGAGCTTGTACCCTAAACTCTTGTGTGGCTTGCAAGGCTCAGAACCAACAGATTTTAGTGGGTCACCTATCTGATCAGTTTTACTTCCTAGATTTCTTTTTAAAGTTAGGACTAAACATTCTTTAATGTCAATTGAATTTTAAAGATTTGGATATTTCCACCTTTGATGCTGCCAGTAATGGGTGCTAACCTGCCATCAACAACCCAGGGTACCTCCTCAGGTTTGCTGCAAGAGATCTCCAGAAAGGGGCCCAGGGGACAGAGGTGTTTACTCAGCTCCTTCCATCCCAAATTAAATATTCAAATTGGGTTTGTTCTGGGGCATTGTTAAGACTTGAGCTTTAATTTAATGGAAATGGCATTGTCCCTCAAATAAAGGTTTCATTAGGCCAGCCCGAAAACTTTACCCATTATCCTCTGGAAGGAACAATCTGGGTGACAGCCTGCCAGTCATAATCCCCTGGCTTCAGATTTATGGTGACAAAAGACTCTTAATACTGAAAATGTTTGGGGGGAGGAGAAACACTTCCCAAACAAGAAGTTTCTCCCTTCCAAGCCAGGTAACAAAGGGTCAGGAGGAATTTGGTGGGGGCCTCCTGGCCACCTGCCGGTTAAACCCATGGTCAGTAGATTAACTGCAGCTCCAACTGAGGGTTTAGAAAGGCAAGTTACATGGTAGAGCAAACAAAATTCAGACTGTGCTTTACACATGGTAATCCCAAATTTAATAAGGGTCTCACCACTGGGAAGCCAGAGCCCAAAGGTAGCTGAGGTGTGGGGCTCCATTGTTCCAGCCGGGAATGTCTCCCTTGGTCGTCTGGGCAGTCTCTGGGCCCACCCCCAGGGGTCTGTGGCCTCCACTAAGAAAATTCCTCCTGGCCCCTGAGTCTGTTGTTTTCCTTCCTTCCAGGATTTACAGGGCTTGACAAGAAGCAAGTCACGCTTTCCCTATTCTTAAAAAGGACCCTGCAGAAGGTTTGGGTGGGCTGCCGCAAAGTCCGCCTCCCTGACCACTGGGATCACCTGAGTGAAGCTGAGGCTTCAGATAAGAGCCCTGGGATGTCTGTGATCTGGGCCTGAGTCAGTGCTGAGGGCCTGAGTGTTATGCCCTGTTGGATATCAGACCTCTAAGGCAGAGTGTGTGTAGGGCTGCACTCTGGGCAGGTGTGAGTTACTTCTGAAACTAGAATGAGCTGGAGGAATACTTCTTCTGTGGCCATCTTCGTGATCATTTACTCATTGAAGAGATATTTACCAAGCACTTGCCATGTGCCAGGCACTGTGCTCAAATGCTTCGGTCATCAAGATGAGCAGAAAGTAGAGGATCCTACTTCACAAGGACCACAAACTGAGTTAAGTGCTGTAAAGGAGAGAAAAATTGTTCCACGAGCCCATACAATAAACGAACTTGACTGAGGGAGGGAAACAGAGAGGGCTCTTCTGAGGAAATGCTGCTAGAAAGGAGAGCTGAAGGGCAGCTGAGGACCCAGCCAGGCTGAGGACGGGCTAGCAGAAGGGCGAAGGGCCACTTGCCCAGTCTTGGAGGTATCTCCGTGAGGAAGAGGGTGGCATGTACCAGGAAGTGGGCCTCCCTCATTCTGTCTTCTGGGGACCAGACACCACCCAGGAGGAAATTGGGGAAAACCAGGCCCTACTTCACGTGTACCATTTGTTTATAAGAAGACCACAAGATACTGACAGTCTGTGAAGCGCAGTTCTGGGAGAGATGGGTGTCCTGGCTTTGGGGCACCAAGCTGTTGAAAGATAGAGCAACTAAAACTGAAAAGAAAATTAATGCTCAAAATGTAAGATGTTCTGAGTCTCCTTATGTTAAGAGCTCAACACATTTGCCTCTCACCTTTTGCAGAAACCTTGCTGAAATAAAGTTTTGGAATTCTAAAAGGATATAAACCCATACTACTAGTGAGGGTGGGCTTCCCAACAAATAAAAGATACAAGCAAATTCCTGGAGGATGTATAGCTGATGGGAGAAGTTACTAGAGGAAACAGCTGAAGAAAGCCACGCAGACAGCTCTAGGGAGGGGGCGATCCAGGAGACAGGAGCTAGTTCACCAGGAAAACCGCAGGAAGATGCAGGGAAGGTGTGGACACATTGCACAGTAAATCCACACCAGTTACAGTTCTTTTGTATTCAAAAATTTGGATTAACCATGAGGACTGAGGAGGTATATGTGGAGAACTGAGACGACCCTGCTACATGAAAGAAATATACAAAAATAAACACCCAGAAAAATCTCACTCCTGGAAAAACAGAATTCAAGAAATGGATTGATTACAATGGTTTTTTTTTTAGAATTCTCAGACAGGGTTGGCAAGGTAATACTTTCTAAAAATGAGATTTTTGAGACCAAGAACGAGCTCTCAGAAATTAAAAATCTAGTTGGTGGGCAACACCTGTGGCTCAAGGAGTAGGGCGCCAGCCCCATGTACCGGAGGTGGTGGGTTCAATCCCCACCCTGGCCAAAACTGCAAAAATAAAAATAGAAATAAAAATGTAGTTGGTGAAATAAGATAGTAAACGGACCAAAATGTTAAAATCTCACAAATCCCAGAACACAAAGACAAAAGAGAAAATATGAGAGGGGAGAATAATAAAAGTCATCAGCAATAACCCAATACCTAGAAAGAAAAAAAAAAACAGTAATTAAAAGGGAGAGAGTTGTCAAAGAAAGTACAGAAAAAAAATTCCCCGGGCTGAAAAATAATAGTCCTATGAAAAAAGACCCACAACTAGACATGGCCTGGCAAAATTTCAAAACACTAAGTAGAAAGAATAGATTGTCAAAGTCTCCAAATAGAAAGAGCACGTCACCTAAACATGAGCAGCAGTCTGGTGTCAGACTTCCCAGCAGCATTAGACACTGGGTGATAACACAGCAGTGCCTTCAATATTCTGAGGGAAACTTATTTTCAGTCTAGACCCCTATATACAAATTCTCCAGGGGAGGAAGCATAAGCAAACTTCTTTCAGACAAACGGGTACAGAAGTTTACCTCTAACAGGTCTTTTTTAGGAAATCACTTGAGGCTATCCTCCAGCAAAACTGGGGCATAAGATGGGAGGAAGAAGAAAATCTGGGATCTAACCCCGGAGAGAGGTAGAGGGAAGTCTCAAGAGGACAGTGAGCAGTCTGGAGAGCAATCTGCCATAGTGGAGCAGGGTCACAGAGAACTGCAAGGTAGAAAGCAAAGGCAATTCTCAGTAGAGTAGATAGCATAATTCATAGAGTTAAAACAAGAACATAATGCCAAAGAATGCAAGAAAGAACAAAGGCAACTGGAAGAAAATTGGTAAAAATAAAAAGGTCAAAATTGAAATATGAAGCAAACTTGAAGAGACATCATACCATGATATTAAACAACTGACAAAGATGGAGGTCTGTGAATCCATTCAACGTGGTGCTGGAAATAGGGTCTTTCCTGTTTCCTGGGATCATGACCCTGGAATTGAAGAGCAGGAAGTGTAATCCTAGCATTAGTACTATTCTGAAGTAAAAATTACATAATAACAAAGCAAGTATTTCCCATTTTAAGAGCCAATCTTTAGACAAAGTTTGGAAGACTAGGCTGTGTGGTCAGATGGGCTATAAATTTTAACAGTGTTAATAATGTAAAAGTGCAAGCATAGTGGCATAAGGTGGGATGCAGAGAGGGAAAGAAAAATTAGAGAAGAGATGATATTAGTATTACTAATAATAATATTCTCAACTTACAAGGTAGACAGTCAAGAGGCATTCTCGAAAGTTGATGGATCAATAAATACAGGTTTAAACATTTTATTAACGTTATAAAGGCAAACTGTAGAAGAAGGGAATATATGTGTAATATAAATACCGAACATTGAAATTCCTTCACACTCAGAATTCCTCAGATAACTGTCTGAAAAATCGGTAAATGTAGGCATACTATATAAGCACATTGGAGGTACAATGTACATAACGCTATACATTATACAGTGATGAGGAATCTACCTAGGGTGCCAGATAAAATACAATATCATCCAACATTTAGGACATAGTTATTCAATGTTTATCTGAAATTCAAATATGACAGGGCCTCTATATATTTTTTTCTCCTAAATCTGGCAAATAAAAATCTGTTGGAAGAACCAAAAATCAAACAGATCAAAGAGCTTGCCTGTGAGTGGTGAGCTGAAGGTGGGAGAACCATAGTGTTTTTATCATAAGTGTGAATATACTATGTGTAACTCTATGTTTGCATTATTTTATGAGAATAAAAAAGGTTTCAAATGTGTTCAGTGCATGTAGAAAATCAAACCCTTATTTTGAATATATAGGAAGAGGTATATAATTTTATTAATAGCAAGTCAGCATTGCCCTCTCCCACTTAATACATTTTAAACAAATATTTAAAGAATATTGGTTTGACAGCTGGGTGTGGTGGCTTACACCTGTAATCTTAGCACTCTGGGAGGCTGAGGCAGGAGGACTGCTTGAGTTCAGGAATTTGAGACTAGCCTGAACAAGAGCGAGACCCTGTCTCTACTTATAAAAAAAAAAAAATTAGTTGGCATCGTGGCAAGCACCTGTACTCCCAGCTACTTGGGAAGCTGAGGCAGGAGGATCACTTGCGCCCAGGAATTTAAGGTTGCTGTGAGCTAGGCTGTTGTCACTCCAGCCTGGGGCAACATAGTGAAATTCTGTCTCAAAAAAAAAAAAAAAAAAAGAACATTGGTTTGAAAAGATTCTATGTTGTGAGCCTGCCAGGCACTTTGAGCAAGTATGTGCCAGATGCTGTGGGTTCCCTGAGTATAGAAACTTGGGATTTAGATAAAAAGGCAATACACATGTTACATAGAGAGTGCTAGCCCTCTAAGGCAGGTTGGCTTCTGTTTCTTTTATTAAAAGAAAAAACAAAATGAGGTCAGTACTAAAAGCTACAAGGACCAAGGGAGCAGACAAAAGGTAGGGCAGAGTTAGTGATGGGGATAGGCCTTAGAGGAGGAGGAGAAGAGTTTGGAAAAGAAAGAGGCAGCAATTCTAGTGCCTACTCTTAAAGTTAAACCACACCTTAGCAAAGGTGCAGCTGTTGGCAGTCAACAATCTCAAATACATGTGGAGAAACCCGTTTTCATAGGTCCCCAAACCTTTCTTTTTTTTTTTTTTTTTTTTTAGGCAGGGTCTCACTATGTCACCATGGGTAGACCTAGGTAGAGTGCTGTGGTGTCATCATAGCTCACAGCAACCTGAAACTCTCGGGCTCAAGTGATTCTCTTGCCTCCGCCTCTTGAGTAGCTGAGACTGCAAGTGCCCACCATGACACCTGGCTAGTTTTTCTATTTTTAGTATAGACAGGGTCACACTCCTGGTCAGGCTGGTCTCCAGCTCCTGAGCTCAAGCAATCCACCCACCTCGGCCTGAGTGTGCTAGGAATCCAGGTGTAAGCCACCACGCACAGCCTCCTTTTTGTGGGTCTCCAAACATTTGAAGGGCTGCTGGACCAGTTAGTAAATACCCAAGAATCCTTCCAAAGAGATGGCCCAAAGATGATGGAGAACCACGATTCTTGTTGGGTCTATGCAAACTCTGGCCAGAGTTGTCCTGGTCTCTGCAGGCTGTGAGAGGGCCAAGTTAAACCCTAACCAAAAGTGCCTTCTCTGATCAACTAAATACAAGATGTTATCTTTGCTTTGATACTGATTTGTAAAACCACTGGAAAAGTCCACTTCTAAGGCAAATGACGAAATTTGAACAGTATTTGATGACATTAAGAAACTACCATCAATTTTTTTTTTTTTGTAGAGACACAGTCTCATTTTTATCGCCCTCGGTAGAGTGCTGTGGCATCACACAGCTCACAGTAACCTCCAACTCCTGGGCTTAGGTGATTCTCTTGTCTCAGCCTCCCGAGTAACTGGGACTACAGGTGCTCGCCACAACGCCTGGCTATTTTTCTGTTCTGCAGTTTGGCTGAGGCTGGGTTTGAACCTGCCACCTTCGGTATATGGGGCTGGCGCCCTACTTGATGAGCCACAGATGCCACCCATGGAAACTACCATCAATTTTTAAAAGCAATAATGGCGTTATGGTCATATTTTTAAAAGAACTTTAAATATTCTGAAATATTTATAACTAAAATGATCTGGGATTTGTTTTGATATAATCCGATATGGCCTTAGGGGGATGGGGAAGGGTGAGGCAATATTGGCTATGAATTCTTCTACTTTAGGATATGTTTGACGTTTTTGATAACAAAATTCCTCACTTAATATTCTTCGTTCTCTGCATAAGTCCCTTAGACTTACTTAACATGGATTGTGTTCATTTATTTATGTGTTATTTATGTGTTCAACATGGATTGTGTTCATTTATATGCAATGACCCTTTTGACCCTTATAAGGCTCCAGTTGGGCAGCTTGGTAATTTTACTGATGAAGACAGGACAGGGCGGTGCCCGTGATTTCAAAGGAGTAGGGTGCTGGCCCCATATGCCAGAGGTGGCGGGTTCAAACCCAGCCCCAGCCAAAAAAACTGCAAAAAAAAAAAAAGAAAGAAAGAAAAGAAACAGGACAAAGGTCTAAGAAGGGAAAGGGGAAAGGGTCTTTCCTCTCTCAGGAGTTTAGATGGCAGGAAATGCCTTCTTACTCATGGCTTGCTAGTTAGTTTACCTTTTTGGGTGCTCAACAGTAAGACCTTCCAGCACCTCCTCTGTTGCTTTCTTCAACATACAGCTATGGAGCATGTGCTATTTCTCATACATTCCATGGGTGGTGGTGAGCGAGAGCCCAGATATTTTCTCACTCCCAGTTTCTCAGATTACTTTCCTAAAATCAGATGGGATGTTTTTCCCCAAATCTCAAGACCCTTTAAGACTCCAGCCTTTCTAAACTAAAGAGGTAAGAACTAAGACTACACCCCCATCCCCACCTCTCAATGATATCCAACAGCTTTAGGCCATCTCTGGAGACCAAATCCCAGGACTGAATCCCCAGTGACTCTGACAACTGCAATTCTTGTCCTTCCCTCTGGGAAAGAAGCCAGCAGGACACGGGACTCATGCTTGGGACAATAATATCATCCTCATGACCATGGTTGGAGGCCCCCAAACAAGAGCCTGGGCACCTCTATGTCTGCTAGTGTCTTCCGTGTGGCAGTATCCCCATTACTTAAGGGCTGCAAATGCTCTAGGATCTGGGACCAAGGCACCCTGACAAGCAACTGCTCCCACTGCAACGGCTCCAGCTCCTTCTCAGCCACTGCCCCTCCCCTGGGACGCTGGGCTCCCTCTTCCCTTAGCTATGTTGCCCTCACTCCTAATGGCAGCCACTCTGCCTGTTCTGGCCTTCCCTGCCTGCTTTCCTCCAGCCTTTCCGACTTTCCCCTTCTCCTTGTCTGTCTTTCTCAGTCAGTACCCCCCTTCTGTCCCTCAGGCTGGCCAGTGATCTCAATGTCCCACCTCAGGACTCGTTCCAGAAGACCCTCTGATGACTGAGGATGCTGGCCTCAGAGTCTCCACCACCCGTGGGCTCTGTCCCTCTTCCCAGCCATGCACTGGCTGGTTGGCCTGTCCTTTGTCCTTCCTTCAATTTAGCTTGACCTAATCCTCTGAGGGAAAGCCTAACCACCTTAAGTCCGCCTGTTCATGCCTCTCTCCTGAATCCGGCATTTAAAATTCAAGGTGGATTTATCAAGCATTTACAATATGCCAGGAAATGTGATAAATACTTTCATGCATTATTTCATTTAATTTGCCAATGAGGTGGGCACGATTACTTTAGGCTTAGGGAGGGAAAGGAGCTTGCCTAGGCTGACAGAACCAATGTTTAAACACAAGGTTGGATGTGGTGGTTCACCCTTGTAATTCCATCACTTTGGGAGGTTGAAGCAACAGGATTGCTTGAGGCCAGGAGTTCAAGACCAGCCCAGGCAATGTAGTAAAACCTCATCTCTCTAAAAAAAGAGCAAAATTAGCCAGGTGTGTCTGGGCATGCCTATAGTCCCAGCTACAAGGGAGGTTGAGACAGGAGGATTACTTAAGCTTAGATGTTCAAGGTTACAGTGAACTATGATCAGGGCATTGCAAATACGGCCCGGATGAGAGAGTAAGATTCTGTCTTTAAATAAATAAGTAAATAAATAAACTGAAGCCGTCCATCTCCAAAGAGGTTGATGGCTGGGTGAGTGAAATGAGTAGCAATTATGTTATAAATAGAATGTGTATAAATAAGGAGAGCCAAGTTCTACTTTTACCTCCACCATGAAGAGTAAAATAAGCTTTCTGAGCTTCACTGTCTTCATCTTAAAAATGTGGGTTGGAGAAGTAAGAATAGCACAGATACTCTGCCATAGGAAACTGCATAACATGGTGATTAAGTGTATGGACCCCAGTGCCAAGATGCCTAGGCCCACAAAGCTGCTTGTGATATTTGTGAATTATCTGACCAAATTGCCTTGTGTCTCAGTTTCCTCATCTGTGAAATGGGTATGATGATAAATGTATCTCAAAGAGTTATGGTGAGGACTAACTAGTGAGCATTAAGTACTCAGAGCACTGTCTGGTATATAGTAAGTGACATTAGCCATTATCAGTATCATTTTAATGATAACTAGTGGTGTCTTCCATCAAAATCTGTGATTTTGTGATGCATTAGAACTTTTAGCACCATTGTTAATGTAGCCAGGATCTTAGAAATTAGAAATAACAGGTATATATTAACCAGTGTGATATAAACGTTCCTAACTCTGTATGAAATCAGCACATTGTACCCCATAAATGCATTAATGTATACATGAAAAAAAATAAGAAAAATCTCCCCACTCATTCACTCCTTTCAAAATACATGCACACAATTATAAAAATTAGAAATTGGCTAAAGAAAGAACACATGAACCTATAGTATTATGTTAGGACCTCATAACTCTGGGAAATTGGCAATGAAACTGTACTTGTCTATAGCTGTTGACAGTGAGCCACGTGTTTGAACTCACTTCCCTTCACTTTGGCTCCACCCAACACTAGGAGACAGGTGGGATAGGTAATGTGCCCAATAGGGGACTAGGAAACCTTCACTCAGGGGTAGCAGGTGATTTGCTCAAGGTCACACACTAATGGGTAGTGGAACCAGCAATGAAACTGAAAGATCCTAGCTCCCAGTCCAGAAATCTTTCCAGAAAAATATTTCTCAGTAATCTGCAAAGGACTTTATGCTTATATGCGTGTTGGCTTCCCAAAGACCTGAACCAGAATGTAGTGAATTCTCCAGGTGGCAGAAAGATCTCTCCTGTGACCAGGAACATAATTAATCTTTATCTGGAATGGAATCATATTCTTTCTCTATGATTGTAGGTACCTAGGGTTCCTATTACCGTTACTTCACCAAGGGTGGAAAGGGCCCTGGGGTCAGACACCCCTCCCCACCTCACACACACCCTTCTCATCTCTACTCTGACGCTTGATAAGCGGTCTTGGGCAAATCGCTAAAACTCTCTAAACCTGTCTCAAAAATGTTGGTTGGCACAGCTGCCTGGTATACAAGCTGTCAGAATCAGCAGTAGCACACTCATAGGCATCAAGGAGGCATTCAATAAATGGTAGTTTAAAAACAAAAACAAACAGAAAAAAAACTTCTTTCTCCAAAAGACCAGTATGGCTGACGGACCCAGCTCTGGCTTCACTTCTGTTTCTAAAGAACGCTGGCTGGCACAAAGGAGCAGGCAAAGCAGACAGATGACTTGAAGTTATGAAACATATATTCTCACCTTAGACACCTGCTGTTTTTAATGACTAACTTCCCCTCCCCCAATACATCATTTAGCAAATACTAGGGCTACTTATTAATTTAAAAACATGTTCAGCCTCTGCTTACAGAAACTGCCATTTCCCTCCCTTGGGAATGAGTTTTTAGTTATGTTTTTAAAATTAGCTGGCGCTCGCATTTCATTTTCCATCCAAGCTTCCCTGTTATCTGTAAGGTCACAGAAACACGCAGGCCGCGGACAGTCCAATCCCAGATATTAGGTTCTGGGAATTAAAAGCCAAAATAAGTAAATAAAGAGAGAATGCCCAGGGATTTTTCAGAGCAGAAAGCCGATCCCCAGCGTGGTGGGAGCCAGGTTTCCTCCTTAAGTGGCTTTTCCCTTACATTTTGAGGCGAAGGCTGAAGAAGAGGAGGAAGAAGAGAAGGAAAAAGGCCTGTGACCTATATCGTCAAGGTCTGTCTCTCCTCAGCTCCGCCGCGAGAAAGAATAAGAATGCATTCTGGAGGAAGAAGAAAAAAAAACGCAAGCGCTGATTGTCGCTGTAAGCTATTCCAATCACAGGCCCGCAGTTAAAATAATGCTCACCTACTGCGCTTCCAACTGGGCCATCTACCTTTTCAGCTGGCGGGGTCCTGCCCAGTCTAGTCTGATGAGGCTGCCCCGGGCCCCGGAGAGCTCCGCTACAGGCCCGGCTACACCTGTTTATCACCAAGTCACTTCATTTCTCTTCCCCTCCTCCCTGCTCGAAAAGGAGCGTTAATTAAACCGGTAAACAAGCCGGCTCCCATTCTAAATCAGAGCTGCAGGCAACAGAGAGATAACTTGGGCTCCGGAGAAGAGGGATTTTCAGTTAATTTATGGAATCCAGCGTCACTCTCTCTCCCAGCAGCCAGCTCCCCGCTTAACGGGGAAATTGAAGCAGACAGCCTTTGTCTAAACACTTCTTTTGCCCAGAATATCTTTAATTTTTCTATTTGAATGTTTAATAAGGTTTGGGGTGCTGCTGCATCTTTTTAATTGTAATGGCTCAACCATTGGGGTGTTATCACTTGGCCGGTGGCCGCTGGGCGTCGGTCCTCCTGGGGCGTGGAGAGAAACTCCGGATTTTCCCAAGCTGGGTTCCGACAGCCGGCGCAAAGAGCAAGGCCGTGGTTTGGGGGCAGGTTGGGGGGACCGTGAAGTCAGGGGACCTAGACACGCTTTGCCCACAGTGACGCCCTCACCTTTTTCATTTTCCCCAACGCCGTGGGTGCGCTCAGGCGGCCCGGGGCCCGGCCCACCGCACGCCTTCCTGCTCTCCCCTCTCCGGGAGCACCCGGCCGGCCGGGCCTCCGGCGGCCCCAGCCCCTTCCCGGGAAATCCATCTCCGCCGAAGGGCTGGGCCTTGGCTCATCTCCGGCCACTGCTGGGAGATCGCGGCGCTGCCTAATTAATTTCTCCTAGAAGGGGCTGCGTGTGCGCCTGTGTGTGCGCGCGCGCGATTCCCAGCCGATGTCTGGAATTCCTCACTGTAAGTGGGAATCACATGAAATTGTAGTTTTCATAAAATAATAGACAGTCCAAGAAAAACCCCTCCGTAAATCTTTGTCATTTCTTATGTAAACCTTCGGGGAAAAAAACCACAGGAATGTGTTATACATATTTCAAGTCAGCCTGCTCTTTCCGGGTGGCATATCCAGTAATCATGTTGACAAATTAATGGTAGAGAATTAGTTGTACATTAAAGATTTAAATTATATTATGCAGCACGTTGTCATAAAATGATATAAAACAATAGGAAAATAAATGTAAATTAATTCAAGTTAGTGACATGTGAAACGCCAGACTGACGTCTGTACACTTAACGACTTGCTCAGCCGCAGTGGCGGAGCCCGGGGTCCCTCCCCAGGTACGCCGGAGGGGGCGGCGCGGGGCTGCGGGAGGCCAGCGGGGGCGGCCCTTCCTCGGGCGCGGCGTGCCAAGGGTTAAGTGGAGGCGATCGCGGCTCTGCCTGGCTCCCTCCCCTTGCGTGCTGATTTTCAGGCCCACCGAGCCGCCCGAGAAAGTTTTCAATTCGGCGAGGCTGGAGTGTTTCAGGGGCTGAGCTCCTTAGAAAGCTTCGGGGCCCCTGAGGGCCGACTTGGCGGGGAGGGGGCGGCCTGCCCGGTCCTGGACACGCTAATTACAAGGATTCGGTTTCCCCCGCTCTGAAGGAATGCATTACCTGCAGCAAAGGAGGCACGGCCTCTCAGGAAGGCCCCGAGAGGAAGCTGAATGCCCCAGTGAATTCCAGCCCCATCCCTGGGTTTATACCCGCAAGCCCAGCCCACGCTGAGCGACTAATCGCCTGGCCATTGTCAGAGCTGTTGTCCAATCAGCCCCTGAATAGCAAAACTTCACAATGCCGAGTATGAATTAGAGGGGAACAAATGTGGTTGCAGACTTTTTTTGCAACAATACCTAACTGAGCCTTTCAGACAGGACAACGGATGCACAAAAGCTCGACGGAAATTGGAGTAACTTTTGGAGGCCCTTGTAGCTGCCGTCAATACGCGTTAGCCCCATAATGGAGGCGCAGGCCTCCTCCGTCAAACCCCCTCCCCTTTTGTGAGATGGATCAATTGTTCATGGGGTGGGGGAAAATTGTCATAAAAATTGGGCATTTTTGCAGCCCTTGTCTTGGAAACCGTGGCTCGCTGTTGAACACAGCCAAATGGGTTTGTCTCCTTCTTAGGTGAATTGTGGATTTGGTCATTATTAGCCCACATAAAGTACCGACAATGTCCCCTCACTCCGTCTGCCCACCCCCAAAAGAACAGAATAGCTTCTTGAGCTATACAAATGTCAGGTCTCTGTTTTAAAATTTAGCTTTGTTTACCCAACAGAATGGAATTCATTACTGTGTAAAAGTGGCTCCATTTTCTAATCTTTTTATTCAAAATGTTGAGAGTATCAAAAAGCTCATTTGAAGGTCACAGGTTTATGTGTCTATTCTCTTAAGTGTTTTAGAAATTCATATGGAGGACACAAAAGGTGGAAAATGTGAAAACATACTGTTCATTGTTTATCCTAACCTTGCCATGGTTATTAGATAAATGAGTGTAGGGGGAAAAAAAATGACATTAAAAGCCATTGTGAACTGGGAATTTTTTTTTTCCCCCTGAAGACTGTTAATTTTAGCCCTTGATCTGTAAAGGTCAATTTCTAATTCTTTTTACTGTGCAGTTTATATAACTTCTGCATTTCAAGTCTATAAAAAGCTTTTGCAGACTTTTCATAATGTAAGTAGCAATTTATTTCATTACAATTTGAATTTTTTATGTAATTCCTATGGACATTCTGATGAAATTGTCAGGCTTAAAAGCCATGGTGCTTTTCATTTGGGGGTGTGGGGACTTTTTTTTTATTTTTTTGCTCCAATCCATTCTTGCTGGATAATTTAAAATTAGTAAGATTAATCAGTTCAGTGATTTAAAAGACCACACTTTGGTTGCAACAAGGTCTGGGGCAAAATCATTTTATTTTTTATTAGTAAATGATTTAAAAGGTCTTTTCAACTAGTTATCTGAAGCTGATATTTAACTGTTACTTATTCCACTAATTTCTATCTTTTGTTAAAAGAACTTTCCAGCCTAAATCTCCTCGCTCTGTCCCATGCTAATTGCAGCTTACATTATATAAATGGCTTTGTAAAGAAAACTATAACTCTGAGCCTTGAAAGTTGCGTGTTTCTATTTGCTCAAACTTGATGCACTTGTTTGAAGAGGGTCATTGCAGGGAGAGCTGTGTAGCCTGTAAGAATGTCCTGGATAACAAGCTTAAACAGAACCTTTTGTTGTGCCTAGTATTCTCAGGACTCCAAAATGAGGCCTCCTTTTTCTAACTGCGGGCTGAAGTGGTTCATTACTGCTGTTTCCTCCGCCAGGCCAGGGCTCAGCCATTCCCACTACTGAAGGTCTGTAACTTCCTTAAAAAGGAAGAAGGAAAACATGGCCCAGAAAGGTCTTGTTAGCACTTCCTATGTGAAATTAGCAGCTTTCTAAAAGGTACAACTCCAATTACCTCACATTGTGGAGGCGAGCACAAACTCAACAATATGCACAGCCTAGCAAGTGACATTCTGTCTTTCTAGAGTTACTTCCCTAATTAGGAATGAAGAAGCTCTATTCTGCTCAGTGCATCTATTTACAGTGGCCACAATGCTTTAACTTGAGCATCCTTCTCAAAGACCAGTGTTAAAAAACACAAGTGCTCTTTTCGCTGAGCAGGCTATGGTGAGGCGACACATTCCTAACGGTTACGCCCTCAGGGGGAAAAAAAAGTGTAGCCGCTTTGGCAGGATTGTTAACACTTCAGGATTCATTTTCCACAATAACGCCCCTGCCCAGAGAGCTCTGGGAATTAT
Organism: Arctocebus calabarensis; assembly: GCA_963573935.1. Classification (NCBI taxonomy): domain Eukaryota; kingdom Metazoa; phylum Chordata; class Mammalia; order Primates; family Lorisidae; genus Arctocebus; species Arctocebus calabarensis. The sequence goes on along the minus strand of CAUYON010151589.1, from coordinate 56,032 downwards.
AGTGGACAATGGGGAGGCATTCTTAGGAGGGTCTAATGATGGAATAAAAAGAAAAATATTTATTGCTTTTGACAGTTCCACAAGGGGCAAAAATCCTTGTCGTGGCTAAAGTTTCCCTAGCTGTTGGAGGAAGGCGGCTCACGGGGACTCAAACAGTTCCACTTCCTTTGTTAGGAGGCTGAGTACCAGGGCCAAGCTGGGAAATTAAAGATTAAGTTCATTAAGGTAAGATAATTGTGCAGAGGGATTGTTGTGGATACAGGTGGAGTGATGGGGGCTGGGGTAGGAAACCCGTTTACATGTAGGGACAACCCATTCAAGAGACTTAACAGATGTGCAACGCAAATATGTTTATTGTTTGCCTGATGGCTGACCTATGCTTTCACTGTTTCATTAGTCAACAGGCCCCCAAAGGAGGGCCAGGACTCCCTGCAGGGAACCAGGTGGAAGAGAGGGTAAAGCAGAAAGAAAAGATACAGTGCAGGGGGCCCTCGGGGACGACTGGCCTTCTCTCTCCCTCCCACATCCCGTCTCCACCTCTGAGTTCCCGTCTGTCCCCATCCCCACCTGAGAGGACCAGTGGGGACAGTGTTCTCCCACTTGAGATATGTTTTGGGAGTTTTCTGGATGCTGACAGGAAATGTTTGTGCAGAAGTGCCCACTGGATGCCCTTTTATTTATTTATGTATTTATTTGAGACAGAGCCTCAAGCTGTCACCCTGGATAGAGTGCCGTGGCATCACACTTCACAGCAACCTCCAACTCCTGGGCTTAAGCGATTCTCTTGCCTCAGCCTCCCAAGTAGCTGGGACCACAGGCACCCGCCACAATGGCCGGCGATTTTTTGGTTGTAGTTGTCATTGTGGTTTGGCAGCCGGGGCTGGATTCGAACCCGCCAGCTCTGGTGTATGTGGCTGGCGCCTTAGCCGCTTGAGCTACAGGCCCCGAGCCTGGATGCCCTTTTAAAAGAAAACATCATGCTCTTTTTCTCTCTCTCTGGTGGTTGAGTTTTCATTCAGGGAGCTTCTCAAACTCTCCGTTTCCCTCATCGTACTGAGCTCCTCGGAAACTGACTAGTTTGGAAATCTGGGCTGCCTGTCTTTTGATTCCTTCTTCTGAGAAAAACAAACCAATTGTAATCCACCCCCCAACCCTCTCCTGCCGGCAAAGATGCACGCTCTCCGCTTTTTATTGTAAACTGCAGTTTGTCTTTGTTGGGAAGAAATCCTCCCTCTGCCCTTTCCAACCTGGAGACCCATAAATACCCATCATCAACATCAACAACAACAACAAAAAAGCCCGGAGAACAGTATGGTGGAATCCTTAGGAGCATGGCACCTGTCCCTGCAATCTGTCACAAGGGATGGAAGGTGGAGAGAGGGGTGCCCAGATTGTGGTCAAATGGTTGAGAATGTGTACCATGCAGGGTTCAGGAGAACCATTCTCTCACAATCCCCCTTCTTTTCCCTGTGTCTTGAGCAGGAGGAGAAAGATCTGTATTTATTTCTGGTGGCATCAACAGTTCATCATCTCTGGCATCTCTAATTTTTTCTATTTCTGGTAAGGAACTGAGAGATGCATTTAAGAGTTGGTGATGTCTTTGATAACAGATACCCTGGAAGAAACTTGCTTGTTTATGTGCCTGATAGGGTCACTTATTACACAAAAAGTCACCTGCTTTCCTCTCTTCCCCCTTTTGCCCTCCCTTCAGCCCCCCTCTGTAGAAAATAAACAGTGTCATAATGATTCTGGTAAATAGAATTCTGTTTAAAACCACCTGATAATGAGGAGACATTCTGAGAAGACCCTAGGATTTAGTTAGTGTGGGTGTGTGGAAAAAAAAAAAAAAGACAGTTTTAGAAAGGGTTTAAAAAAATGCATAGAAGCAATCAGGGTGAGAAGATTTTCAGGAGTTAAGAAGCATATTTTGATTCATTCACATTGTATCCTGCCCCAGTGCTTGTTGCAATTGTTGTTATTTTCTTTGGTTACCTAAGATTGGTATCATTGCCTCTATGATACAGAGTGAAACAGTAAAAAGGAGAATCCTTTAGTTATTTTCATAGATTATGTGAGAGAAGTTTTTGGAAAAAACATTTTCAGTATTATGTGTCCATGGGTTTGGGGAGGACTCGAAATAATTCTCAGGGGAACAAGCAACATTTACCAAACTTCTTGGTGTTTTTCTCCCCTTGTGTTTATTTCAGGATTTCTTTTTATTTATTCTACAAAGTGTCCTTTGTCCTTGAGAAGGTTGAATAGATGTCTTTCAAAAGTTATCAGCGACCAGTCTGATAAATCAGAGGAGAAATTAGGAACATCTGAGTTATTTTCTAAGATGGGTTAATGACGAAGATTTGCATTTTCCATTAAAGACCTAATGAGCCTGAGTGAAACGGAGGAGGGAGCCGGCTCCTTGCCTGCCACGTTGTGAGTTCCCAGGAAGCAAAAAGGGAAATTTCATATGCATCACAGTCCAAGCTGCAGGTTACTCCGAACACGTTAACTGTAGGAGAGCAAGTGTGGAATCACTGGCCTTTTACAACTAAAAATGGAGAATAACTACCTTGTACAACGTCCTCACAATGTTTGTGAGCACGGAAACATTTATCACCATAAACAGCCCTTTAACGGGAGAGAACTGTTTTGTTAATAGTCAGAAAAGAAAAGATTACGCTCTAAACTGGAAGAAACTACATTTATATTTTCAACTCTACTCAACAGAGATTAAGAGGCTTTTTCTTTACTGCATTAAAAAAAAAAAAAAAAGCTGCCTGGCATCACAATGCTGTAAAAGGAGGGAGCCGCCTCACTTTGGAAATGATTTGTGAATTTGAGGTCCTTAGAAATACCACCTTGAGTTTGGAAGTGTGATTAGAGTTGGTAAAGGAGCAGAGTGCGGGGAAGGCTTGCCTGTCTTCTGGCATTTGGAACATTTCTCCAATGGGGAAGAAATCTAGATGCTTCTTCCTCTTCCTTCCCTTCTGCAAGCCCAAGCCGGAGCAGCTCCAGCCTCCCTTTTCCCTGGAAGGGGACCGGCAGGTGTGGGGGGTGGCCGGGAAGCTCTGAAAAGCCCTAGAAACCCTTCTTACTAAGCCAAGGAGCTGTTATTTGCATCACCATTTCTGGCAATTCTGTTGTAACTTTTAAATTGTATTGATTTGACTAATTTGCCAAAAAGACTTCCTACTCATAAAAAATGTTTATGGGCTGTATTGTACTTTATAGCTGATGTGAAAATCAAAGAACATACAATGTCAAATGTAATGAAAGGTTGTTCTTTCCTAGTCTCTGCAGTTTTTAAAGAATTGAGGTGAAATTTACATAGCATAAAGTTAACCATTCTAAAGAGTACCATTCAGTGGGATTCAGTGCATTCACAAGGTTGTGTCTAAAGCCTATTTTTTCAGATATAATTTCAGTTGCAGAATCACTGACAAGTCTTTGTAGGACAGTTATTAAATACTAATATTCATTCAACAAAAATTTATCAAGCAGATTGTTACAAGAGTAGCAGTAGGCTAAGCTATGGGGGTCATAAGGACAAAACAAAGACTGTCATGTCCTCAAGAATTTTTTTTTTCTTTTCTGTCTATCTAAGAAAGGCAAAACATGAGTTAAAACTAAAGGCATCAACAACTTTATAGTCAAGGGATATTTATTGAATGTACTGATAAATATTATTCAGCCCCATAGGGTCTTATCATCCTAACGCATCATGGTATTGCTAAACATTTCTCAGCAACAATAGTCAGTATAATTAGACTACAAAGGCTTGAGAATATTTACTGCAGTATTTTTCTCAGAGTGATTTTATTTTCCCTGACATATTCCAAAGTTTTCAAAACTTGTAAGAAGTGAGTTGGACTTTGTTCAACATGTTTGCTTTGATGGGCGTTTACTTTGTTTACTTTGAAAAGCTCTATTATTTCAATGTGAAAATTTCTGTGGCTCTGTTTGGCAAATTTCAGCATATGTGGCTGCAGACAAGTAGGGGACGCTCCAAGGGGCTATAAAGTTGCTTAGCTTTGCTGGAAAACCCATGCATGTTTCTCAAGAAACTTTAAGGCAAATGGCTCAGCTATCAGATGGGTAATAATTTAAGGGGCTGAAACCAAGAACGTGTTTAGTCTAAGCTAGACTTAAAAAATTAAAGTCGTGTAGTGTAGAAAAAAAGTGTGGTCTGTTAAATATTTACCGTTTTCTTGAAAAGTATCCATCCTTCACATAAAATCTGAATTTGATGATGATGATGATGGTGGTGGTGGTAGTTTTGAGATGAGGGAGCTGGCACGGAGGAAATGTGACAAAGAACTTGTCTCATCATGGTTCGTTTATACAGCTTTGTGTGATCAATTAGTGCAAGGTCTCCTTTGGCCATAGAATATAGGGGAAAACAGCAAATCAACAAATATTTATTGATTTCCCTTTCAGCAAAGTTCTGCATAGCTTCATTTGGGGAAGAAAGACACAATCAAAAGAGCTTGACTCCCAAGGTATCAAGGTTCTGATCTCAGCTCTGCCACTTTCCAGCTGGGTGGCTTTTGGCGAATTACTGATCTGCTCTGAGCCTCAATTTCCTCACCTGTAAGGACAAAAATAGCTTCCTTGCTCCATCCCCTGTGAGAATTAGCAGTTGTACGATGCTAAATCACATCCCCTGTGCTCAATAAATCGGTAATTGCTAAGGCAAATACATACGTCAGTTCTGCTTGCCATGCCTTTTAACCAGAGAACAAAGTAGGACATTCAACCAGGGCAAACAAAGTACCTTTTGGTGTGACTTTTGCAAATCACAAAACATCAGAATTAATTTATTATAGTGTGTATGACTTCTGGGGAGATAATTTTAAAAGGTATCTATGGAGAAATGGAGGCTTCAGAATTAGTATTTTGAATGAGAATGTCTAGAATCTATAGCTTTGACTGTTGAATACCATCTCTTGCTGCTACTGAAAGCTCACAAATAACACCTGAAAAATTATTTCAATTTGCCATCAGCCTGGAACCATCAATTTATACCTGAAATGTGTCAAAATGTTGGGTATTTCTATAATGATAAAAAATGATTGGAATTGCCATGTTTAATTAAAATGTTAATCCACTGTCATTTTACATGATCTCTATTTATAGATAATTTTCTATTTGCTGTTAGAATGTTTTATTATGAAATGAAAACTTTGCTGTTAGGCCAGTGCCTGACAGGAATTAAAGGAAGGTGATCCTTCATCAGGAGAGTGTTCCTCAGAGGCTGAAGGAGTGACCACAGGCAAGTCAGAAAGGTCACTCTGTCTCTAAAACCCTCCTCAGCCGGTTCCCTGATGTTCAAATCTTTTAACAATACATCTGGCTGCAATGCAAGTGTTTTTGGAAAAAAGAACCCCAATGTTTGAATTCATAAAAGGGTATAAAATGTCTGATACCAAGCCCTTTCCTGGGATTGAGGTGGAGAAGCTTAAGGGTTGGGAAGAACAAAATCTATCTGCAGAATTTATAATTTTGCTGAAATTGACTCTGAATCCAAGGAAAATTGCTTTTTGCACATGTTTGCATGTGTGTGTGTGTGTGTGTGTGTAGCCTGAAACTTTGCCTGTAAGGAACTGATATCTCTCCTTTCTTGCCCAGGGGATGGGTACAAGAGCAGAGTCCAGGCTCTGTATGCTGGGTCCTTGAAAAAGACTTGAGATAATGACAAGGGTCCCTGCTTCATGTGGCCACCATCTGAGATTTACATTCAGCCCAACCTGCCTGGGTTGCTGTCCCATCCACCTTCCCAGGTGACTCTTCCAGAACCAGGGGGATGTTTCCTTTGCTCTGCCCCCTTCCCTCTATCTCCAAGCATGTTGGCTAACCCCTTCTCCACCCCCAGCCATGGGGAGATGCCCTGCTGAGTCCTTCAGCTGATTCGCTTCTTATGGTTTGGACGCTCTCTCCCAGCCCAGTGCGTCCTGGGATGCTGGCCCCAGGAAGGACGACTTCCACCCACTCCCACCGGCTCTGTGCCCCACATCGCTTGGTGCATCAGCAGCTTCTCCCCTGGCCCTCTCGCACTTGGCCTGTCCTCCCGCCTACAGGTTCCTCCTTCACCTCCCCCAGCCAAATCCTACTTAACTCTACCCCTTCTCTGATGCCTTCTTTGAACAGTCCAGCCTCGTCTCTATCAATTCTTTTTTCCAAAATTTTGGCTAAAATGCATGACACAAAATTTGCTATTTTAATAGTTTAGTGGGGTTAGGTACATTGACAATGTTGTACAACTGTCACTGCTATCTATCTCCAACACTTTTTCATTATCTCAAACAGAAACCTTATACCCTCCCTGCAGTCCCTGTCACCTCTAATCTGCTCTCTGTCTATAAATCTCTCTATTCTGGCTACCTCATATCAGTGAAATCCTAAGATATTTGTACTTTTGTGCCTGACATACTTTGCTTGGCGTGATGTCTTCAAGGTTTTTGCATGTTATAGCATAAGGCAGAATTTTATTCCCTTAATAAGGCTTAATCATAGTTCATTGTATGTATACACCACATGTTGTTCATCCATTTGTTTGCAATGGGACATTTGGGTCATTTCTACCTTTTAACTATTACAAATGATGCTGCTGTGAACATGGGTATACAAATATCTGTTTAATCCCTGTTTTCTGTTCTTTGGGGTACACCTACAAGCAGAATTGATCCATCATATGGGCAATTATACATTTAACTTTTTTTTTTTTTGTAGAGATGGAGTCTCACTTTATCACCCTGGGTAGAGAGCCATGGCATCACACAGCTCACAGCAACCTCCAACTCCTGGGCTTAGGCGATTCTCTTGCCTCAGCCTCCCGAGTAGCTGGGACTACAGGCGCCCGCTACAACGCCAGGCTATATTTTTCTATTTTTTGCAGTTCGGCCGAGGCTGGGCTTGAACCCACCACCTTCGGTACCATGGGGCCAGCGCCCTACTCGCTGAGCCACAGGTGCCGCCCTATACATTTAACTTTTTGAGGAACTGCCGAACAATAATCATTTTGATACTGAATGATACTTCATGGTTTGCGTTTACATGACATTTTACAGTTTAGCTGGTGGTGGATGTTACATTAGCTTCTCAGAACAAGGCTGGGAGGCTAGTACTGTTATTAACATCACCTTTCTTCAGGTAAAGAAAGCAAGGCTCAGAGAGGGTCAGTGACTGATCAGGGTCACTCAACATGTTGACTGGGACTTTGACTTCAAAACAAATTTTGTGATTATGGTGCCATCAGCTTTCTGATGCTATGGGACACCCTTCCAGTGTTCCTTCACTGCCTTATCCAAATGCCAGAGTGACCCTTACAACATTGTGATTATGAACATGTCTCGACTCCTTGCCAGGACATCAGCCTCCGAGACAGGGGCCACTTCCTGATTATCTTTGTTTCTCCTATACTGTAAGGTGGCTGGTGCATAGTAGGCCTTTAATCAATGTCAGTTGAAAGAATAAGTGAGTGGACATGTTCTTGATGGAGAGAGAAGTAAAATGAGGGAGAAATGACCAACAGGGGCTCATCGTCCTTCCTGTCTTGACCCAGACACACAGGTGGAGCAGGTGTCTTTGCATTGGTGGTGACCTCTGCCCTGTCACACATCCAAAATGCCATTTCCTGCTCCATTTCCCCTGGACCGGAACACTCTACTCACAATATGTGCCACATTCTGTTTTGATGGTCATTTTGCTTCTCTGCATCCCCAGCTGGACTGTGGGTTCTCTGAGGTCAGGCACGAGCCCTGAACATAGTGAACATGGGGCTGAGAGCAGGTGCCAAGTACATAGGAATTGATGGAATTCACCGGAATGAGAGGGCCCCTGAAGTTACTCCTTTTCACTTACCCAGGCATCAGTGGGAAGGTTTTCAGATAGAATACAGGATGCCCAGTTAAATCTGAATTTCATATAACCAATGAATAAATACATGCTTATGCTAAAAAACTATTTGTTTATCTGAAATTGAAGTTTAACTGGGCATCTTGTATTTTATTTGCTAAATCGGCAACCCTAATCACTAGGTAATTATAACTTACTGTCACATCACCCCAAATCCTCAGAAATACTGAGGAGGAGTAGGAAACTGGATTTCCAAAGCTAAATTGTTAACTGCTTTTTAAATTTACAAAACACAAATGCCTGAGGCATTTTCACCTAAATGGGACATAATCCTATACCTGCAGGAATTAATTCTCATTTTGAAATTGCAGTTTCTGCCTCCACCCGGATAGCTCTGCTGTGGTGTCAAAATATTTCAAGTGTCTACTCTGGTTTGGGCAAAGCCTGGCACCCAAGCCATTCACTCCATGGATGTGCCCACTTGTGGCTATTTGGGACACCTTGAAGGCTGGTACACAAGGGTCCCATTCACTAGTAGATCATCCTGCAGGATGGAATTTATTATCCTCCTATTTCTGAAAGTTCTTCTGTTATATAATCCAGAACTTCCTTCCCAAGACTTAATTAGGAACCTGACTTGATTTCCCCATGAGCCTGTTTAAATTGCTGTGCTGGCAGAGGACACGACCTCTATTCCTCGAGGGTCCTTCCAAGTTCACATGAAAGCCCTAGGATCGGTCCCCTTTGCCTGAGGTATCTCAGACTTCTGGGAATGCAGGGCGGGGGTGGGGTGGGGGGGATTCATTTAAGGTGCAGAGTCACCGCCTCTGTGACCAGCTGGAGTCTTCTGGGGGATCTGGGGGGCTGAGGCTCAGGGGAGGGAGGGAAGGGCTGTCATGAGAACCCAGAGAGGAGAGGAGATTCGTGCATTGGTGTTCACTCATGTGGGTGTCCTCCTAAGTACTGAATTATAACCCTCCCCTGCTGCTTTTCTAACTCCCCTAATTTAATCTTGCCAGGATGCAATTATTTATGTGTCTGCTGATTTGGGGATTTTTTTTTTTTTTAACATTAGCTTTTCAGACTTAGAAACAGCTGGGCTAAGGAAAAGCCACGTATGTGGGGGAGTGGTGGACAGGAGGCAGTGGTGGCTCTCGCAGGGTTTGTGAATAGTAGCCATGTGAATGGAGTGACCACAAGCAGAGGTCCCCAGGGCTGCTCAGCAACTCTCAGGTCCTTCCAGGGTGTGTAGTTCCACCCAGACAGTGGTGGGGCGAGGGAAGGGCAGCGAGCCCCCACGACCCAAGGTGTCTGAGTTAGTTAGCATCCGAACCTGGCATCTGGATCTGAGAAGTTCTTGGGCTAAGGGATCGAAAAGCTGCTTCCTGGCTCGGTGGTTGGGGTGCCTGCCTCATACACTGGGGCTGGTGGGTTTGAACCCAACCAGGGCCTGCTTAACAACGACAGCAACAATAACAACAACAACAACAAATAGCCAGGCAATGTGGTGGATACCTGTAGTCCCAGCTACTTGGGAGGCTGTGGCTAAAGAATCCCTTAAGCCCTTAGGAGTTTGAGGTGGCTGTGAACTATGGTGCCACGGCACTCTACCCAGGATGACATAGTGAGACTCTGTCTCTAAAAAAAAAACAAGAAAAAGAAAAAAAAGGAAAACCTGCTTCCTGCCAGGGCCTCAGTTTCCCTTATGCTGCAAGCACAGAGGGCAATTTCCTATTGCCAGCTGGCCAGGGATAAGGGGCTGCAGGAACTGTGAGGGGACCTGCCACCTGCATATTTGGGAAGACACATATATTCAAAGTCAAGTTGGGGGCAGCGCCTGTGGCTCAAGGAGTAGGGCACCTGCCCCATATACCAGAGGTGGTGGGTTCAAACCTGGCCACGGCCAAAAAACTGCCACCAAGTCAAGTTGGAATAGATACAACATGGAGGACCGCCCTTCCTTCCAGAGCCACATGTGGGGTGGGGACACTGGAATGCTCAGTGACCCTATACAGGTCGAGCTATTCTTTGAAAGCTCTGTTCCCCTCTGGAACAGGAAATGGATTTTGCCTCTTAACCTAAAATCCCAGCTGTATTTTTCTGTCACTCATTTGAGGGGACAGGGTAGGAGGCCAGGCTGTCCAGAGGAAGTCACCCAGCCCTGTGAGGCTTGTCACAGAAACCCCCTAAACCCCCAAACATGGGGCTCAGGCTGGAACAGACACCCCAGAGGGAACTCTTCACCTGACATCCGTTTCAGCCTGTCTCGGAAGCGGGGAGTCTTACGGGGTAGACTAGCCCTAGGTTGTGTTTTAGAATCTATCTTAAAAAATAATTTTGCTATGGGGAGATACCTGAATTGAGGTCCATGAAGATTTCACACCCTGATTACAGCCACTTATGGGATTATAAAGAAGACTTGACATGTGCGTTGCCTCCTGGCTACCCCTCAACAAGGACAGGCCCAAGAGAGGGGGAAAGAGATGGGGCGGGGGGAAGGCGGCAGGTTAGGGTTGGTGGGGACTGGTGCGCCCCGGCTGGGCACAGCGAAAGCATATAAAAAAGACTTGTGAGCTCTCAGGTCTCAATCGTCCAGAAACCTGAATCCAAAGGAAATCAACTGAACCTCAGGGTTCCTCCGCCCCAAGCAGGAGCCTCTCTGACCAGATCAACGAAACAGGATGATTTTGCAAAGATTTAGGAAATCAGACAATGCGGTTTTATGATCCCTACCTCTCCATTCTTTTTCTTGGTGGAAAGTTGTATTCGTCTGAAATTGGTACCAGGGGTGGGATTGTGGCTGGCTTTGAGCGGGGCTGTGGTGGGGAGCCTGAGGGTGAGGAGTGGTTCCTCGGAGCTCCTGAGAGTAGGAGGGGATGGGCACATCTCCCCAACATTTTCACTGTTGTTCCTTCAGCCTGGACCCCTCTGGGTTCCTTATTCCTTGCCATTTGCGCGTTGATGATGGGGGGATGGCCAGAGGGGGGCCGGCGTGTTGGCCTCTTGTATAATCCTGTAATTGCCTGTAATCTGTGTATGAAATATTTGGAGATCTGCCTCCCTATTAAATCCTACTTGAAGAATAATCACATCTCCACATACAGGCCTCGGGGCCAAGTTCTCCCCTTACGTCTCTGAAACTCCTGTCACACCTGCCACTCTACCAAAGATTTTTGTAACTGCCCACACCCTGTTTGTGACATTTTTAACATATCAGAACATTAAAAACATCTGTATTCAAAGAGAAGGCCTCCATGGATGTCTTTGAGTAAACACGAGAGTGAGGTTCTCAGGAGCTGATGGTGGGGGTCTGTTAGGCAGAGCGTGCGTGTATGTACTCCATGTCACCAGAAGAGGGTCACGACAAGAGCCTTGGGCGGGCGACGTCAAATGTGTGGGTAGGAGGGAGATTCGAGTTACAGGTGTGACACTACAGCAAGGCTCCTGGTTGTCATGGAAACAGCAACTGGAAGTTGTTTAGATGTAGGAGGGCTGGGGTGGGAGGTCTGACACTCCTCCTAGGAGGGGAGGACAGTGAGCCAAGAACAGGTACATGTGAGGACTCTGGCTCGGACCCCTCCTCTGTGAGCTGGCCTCTGTACATCACTGAGGATTGTCCGTTCTCAGGGCAGGAGGGGAAAACCATCAGAATAAGAGGGGCTAGAGACCTCTCCGACGCTCAGTACTGGCAATGTCTGTACAAAGAAAGCTTTTGAGCCCCTTAAGAGCTCCCCAGGGCAGGAGGAAGCAGCCTGAAGCCGGGCAAGTGAGGATCAGGCCGGCGTGTTGTGTGGAGCTGACGCTTCGTCCTGCACTCAGTTAGCCACGCGCAGGGGATGCACCGGCTGCTCACACGGCGGATAGATTGCGGGGAGGAGAACCCAAAGGGCCTTTCGGTTCCCAACTTTCTCTCCAGCACTTGTCAGTCCCACCATCTGCGTTCCCTGCCTTGGACTGAAACACACCCCACGTGGGCCCTTCCTTTCCATAGTAGCTCTTCCTTTTCCCCTGCAGGCTCAGCATTTACCAAATGCTTTGGCAGGCCCAGAGCATCCGGAGCTTCAGGGACATGGCTGAGAGAAGGGACGCAGAAAGAAGGGGGACGGCTGGAGAGGTGAGAGGTGGGCCGGGGAAGGCCCCACGGGCAGGTTGGACGCTGCCTTGATGGCATTTTCTACATGCCCCGAGGCTCCTCTTTCCTGCCATGTTTGGTTCAGTTTCTCGGGTGGCTGAGGGGCAGTCGCTACACGGGACAAGGTAGCTTTCAGACCCCAAGCTTTGAGAGGGACCCACTCTGGGCCCTCTTTCCAGATGTTGCGGTATGTCTCTCCTTGTGCTTGACCGAGATGGTCTGTGGGTAGAGTTGCCAGATTAAATACAGGACAATTCAACTTGAATTTCAGAGCAACGGCCAATCCTGTTTTAATATGAAGTATGTCCCATTGATTGCATGGGGTTAATGCTTATTATTATTCATTGTCAAAAATTCAAATTTAACTGGCTGTCCCACATTGTCATTTGCTGAATTTGACAACCCTGGCAGTGAGCGGTTGGGAATTCCACAGCCTGGCCTTCCTTTCCTTCAACATGGGGCTTCTAAGAAGATAAGCAAAAGTTCCGATCCCTGCCCCTCTCCCCGCCTGTCCCCTGCTCCCTCCTCTCCCCCCTGCCTTCTCCCTTCCTCTGCCCTGGGGAGGCAGAATGCGCTCTCTCTGTCTCCAGGAAAAGAAGTTTTAGAGTCAGACATACCTACATACAATCTATGCTCCACCGTTTACTGCATGATCCTGGACAAGTGATTTATCTCTGGGAACTTCAAGTCTCTCAAGCAATATGGGGATGCTATTAAGGCCCCGTGAGGTCCTTGCAAGAACTGAGTAAGGTCATATTTGGAAACGACCAGGAACAGGGCCTGACATCACAAAACCAGCAAATAACAGTGCTGTTAGCGCTCCCCTCAGACCCAGGAATTCACGTGCACAGGTGCTACGGGTTTCGTCCTCATCCCAACCCAAGTGCATATCCTGATACCTTTTGTGGTCCCCAAAGAGTCTTTTCCCAACACCATTTGTGAGCAGGGGAGACTTGGCATCAGGAGAAAGAGTTATACCATGTACTAGGAGACTCTCCTCTCCTTTAAGGGCATTCTTCGAGGTTTCTTTGTTGCTTTTCTTTTGAAATCTTCCCCTTTCCAGGTGTGGGGGGCAGCTTCTCTTCCCTCCCCGCCCCTCTGTAGTAATACAATAGTGATACAAATCAGGCACTTTGTGAGTGGGGCCAGCCAATCCGAAGCGACTTTTTTTTTTCTTTTTCCTTTAGAGGTAGATCTCACTCTGTCACCCAAGTTAGGGGTACAGTGGCATCATCATAGCTCATTGTAACCTCAAACTTCTGTGGTGAAACGATACTCCTGCCTCAGCCTCCTCAGTAGCTGGGACTACAGGTAGGAGCCACCATGCCCAGCTAATTTTTCTGGGTTTTGTTCATTTGTTTGTTTGTTTGCTTTTTGTAGAGATGGGGTTTCAGTCTTCCTGCAGCTGGTCTTGAATGCCTGGCCTCAAGTGATCCTCACATCTCAACCTCCCAAAGTGCTGGGATTATATGCATGAGCCACTGCACCCAGCCTTAGCAGCTGTCTTTTCCTCAGAACATATATTTGAGCAAGGCAAAAGAAAAATAATTTTCAAAAGGATCCACAAAATATGGCACACATCATATAAAACTTGAAGCCCATGAATGCAGCATGTTTTTTAATAGGTATTTACATAAGTAGTAAACATTTTTAAAAATGCACTGGAAAAATAAACACTAACTTCGGGAAACTGGTTACCTTTGGACAGATAGGAAAGGGAAGAAATGATAGTTTTACCTAATAGTTAACATTTCATTTCTTCTTTTATAAGGAAGATATGGGGCTGGGCACAGTGGCTCATGCCTATAATCTCTTTCTTTTGGAGGCCCAGATGGGAAGATGGCCTGAGGCTGGGAATTTGAGACCAGCCTGAGCAACATAGTGAGACCCCAGCTCTATAAAAAAAAAATCAGAAAAATTAGCTGGGTGGCACATACATACAGTCCCAGATACTTAAGAGGCTGAGGCAGGAGTTTGGGGCTACAGTGAACTATGATTGTACCACTGTATTTCAGCTTAGGCAACAGAGTGAGATCCTGTCTCAAAACAAAAACAAAAACAAAAAAAACAGGTGTTATATGAAGTATGAGTCAATGTTTATGGCTTTAATGCTAATGATAAATACGTGAGTAGCTCATATATAAATGTAAAGATTATATATAAATGCCTGTTAGATATTTCTCTGAAATATTTCAGAATTAAACAAAGACATTTTAAGAAAAGAAACGAGACATTAAATAACTCAGCCAAGGTCACCCAGTTGGAAAGAGGCAGGCTTGAAGAGGCTGGATTTAAACTCCATCTGTCAGATGCTTAACCACATTCTCTGTATCTTCCTTAATTGATGTAAACATTCAGTAGCTGGTCTTTCTCGCTTTGCCTCCCCTAAGAGTTTGTAACTAAGAGGAGAGGGGAGTCCCTCGGGTGGAGGGTGCCCACAGACACGGGTGGTGTCAGCCGGGTTCACACACACATCAAGCTTCTGGCCCTGTCCATTTCTGTACAGAAGAGGGTCAGTTCCCCACCCCTCTCCAAAGTTCCCTGACCCCTGTCGGCTCCATCACTCCATCAGAAGACAATTTAGGATGCCTGGAAAACAGAATATGATGAGATAAATGTAACCTTGACACCTCAATGGGCCTGGCACAAAGGCAGTGGCCTCGGGGCATGGGCTTCATATGGGTCCTTTCAGACATTGTGAAGCCACCCAAGAAGCTTGCAGAAATTTTGTTTTCTGCATCCTTATGTTTCTTTTTTGAAACAGAGTCTCACTCTGTTGCCATGGGTAGTGTGCCATGCCATCATCATAGCTCACGGAAACCTCAAACACTTGGGCTCAAGAGTTCTTCTTGCCTCAGCCGCTGAGTGGCTGAGTAGCCCACCACCACGCCTGGCTAATTTTTCTAATTTTAATAGAGACAGGATCTTGCTCTTACTCAGGCTGATCTTGAACCCCTGAGTTCAAGCAATCCACCCACCTCAGCCTCCAGAGTGCTAGGATTACAGGTGGGAGCCATTGGACTGGCTCTGAGTCCTTGCTGAATGCGAGCATTTTCCCTCCTCTCTCTGCCTCCCAAGGGCACCTACTAACACCCCTATCATCCTTTCTCTCTCAGAACAGTGGGGAACCAAATGGGGAGTCAGGGGAACCAGTAGGGAAATGGGCTCAGACAGGTGCAGGCAGACCATGGGCCTAGTGTACATAGCAAAGCCCTTCCCCACCATACCCAACCCTGCAGGCCATGAGGGCAAGGCCTGGGGCATATAGCAGGCAGGGTTCTCACTCCTAAGGCCTCACTTGTCCCAACTCCCATGTTCCTCTTGCTTCCAGAAATGCCTTCTCTTTTGTCCACCCTGTTCTATTTATTTTCAAGCCCACCTACTCTGGGAAGTCTGCCCACATCCCCAGCCCACAAGCCTCTCAGCTCAGAACTCCCCCAGTTCTGGTTCTTCTGTGCATACATCCCTGACATGTTGCTCTAGGTGCCCTTTCACCTCTATTAGTTTGACCTGTCAGTGATTCACGATGGAGGCCTGCACCTCATGTGCACTTTCCCATGATGCCCAGCACAGTGCCTGGCACACAGTAAATGCTCAATATTTATTTGCAAATAAACCAGTGAATGAATGAATGAACAAATGAAGCATGTTTGAAGAAGCTCTTGGCATTTTGTTCCTAAGAAAAGAAAGAGTTCCAAACGAGGTCAGGTGAAAGTCAGCCCACCTCAGTCTGGCTCCCAAGAAGAACTCTGCCACCCTCCGCCTGGGGGACAGCTGCTTGCCTGGCCATTGGCCTTGGAGGGACAGGAGAGAGGGAGGGAAGCGCAGCACCCAGCAGATGCGGATGGCGTGGGTGCAGGCTCACTTGGGGCAGGGTAAGGGAGCCTTGGCATTGACCTTTCCTCATTATATTTTTGTTTATTTTTCTGTTTTTGTCCAATTACCTCAGACAATGCCCCACACTGGCTAAGCAATGCGAAAACAGCTGAAGAAGAAATAAAGCGAAAGAGATAAACAAGGAAAAAAAGGATAAACAAAGAGAGAATTCACCTTTCACTAGCCTGCCAAGTCCTCCTTGGAGAATGAAGTTAAGACACAAAAGCTCTGCAACAACAACGTTGTGGGGGAAGGCATGAGAGGGAAGCTGAACAGCCATTAAAGCAATTAAGAAAAGATTAAGGTCGCTTGTGGTGGAGAGAGAGAGACCCATTAATCAAGAGGCCAGAAATCGCAGCAGGCTACAAAATTATAAAACTAGGCAAACTGGAGAACCACACAGGCTCACCTCAACCAAGAGGCCTGAGTAACTCAAAAACAGAAACATTATATTCATTTCTCAAGCTTGGGGGAAAAACAGGTCTTAGTGGAGCCCTTTCCTTTTAATCAGCTAATGGAGACATCCTCAGGTGGGGGTAAGATACACATTGGTTTCGAGGCAAATTCTAAAGCATCATGAACTAGAGAAAAATGTATAAGAATGCAGGATAAACAATGTTCCTGGGATGGGGCAACATCATAGCCGAAAAGTGGGTGATAATTATCTTAGGAAGGGTCCTAAAAGTCTTTGAGGTAGGTCCTATTATTATTTATTATTTACAAATATTTGTTGGCCCTTCCTGGTGATGACCATCCATCCTGCCCTATTGACAGCAGCTCTATGACCTGCATTGGCCAATGCAATGTGTGTCTCTTCCCGACAAAAGTTTAAGACTCAGCAACACAAGATTTACTGTATGTTTTTTTTCCCCTTTGCAAACAATAGCTCCATAATATTCTAGATAGATGCCCCAAAGTGAAACCAAGGTGAGGCAGAGGTTCGGCTGATAGGCAGAGGACCTATAACTTGAGCACGAGATAACTTTAGTTATTTTATGATACTGAGAAATAGGGAAAGGGGTGTTTGTTATGCAGCCTGTTCCGACTGATACATTTCCTGGCAGTATGTTGCTGGGGCCCCGCACATTTACTGGCTTTCTGTTTCTTATAGGAGAAGGTCTGAACTCTTGGTCCTGATATCCAGCCCCACCTCCTGCACCCAACCATTTTCAGGGTCACCGTTCTCTATGCACCTTTGCCTGACTTGTTTCCTCATTGTGCTCCACACATACCTTGCTGGGTAAGTTTTGGTGAAAAAATTCTTCTGGGTTAAGAGATCTGAATTGCTCAGGTCTTTGATCATGGTCTGTCTCACACCTGCTCTCTGAAGCAATTTCTAATCATTTCTAGCTCAAAGCCATCTCTGGATCATTTTTGCTTATGCTATATATCATACTAATAAACACTTATTTTAACTTACCAAACACATTATGTAGTGCTTACTAATTCTCCCATTTTACAGATGGAGAAATGGAGGCAAAAAGAATATGGAGACAGAAAGCTAGGAAGTGCAGAGTGGGGATTCAAACCCAGGCAGTTGGGCTCTGTACTGTTAGCTCACCAGCATACTGCCCCTCATGCTTCTGTGTTGTCTTACCCATGACCTATCTGATTTTCCCAGCAAAGTGGGAGAGCCCTAGAAGGTCCCTTTTAGACCTCTTTTATCCTCATAGCTGATCTCTCACCTCCTGGCCAGTGTTTGTTAGTTGGTTTAAAATTTAATAGATTTCTTGATTTTCTCTATTCCCCTTTCCCTAGGTAGATTAGAAGTAAATTTACCCATCACAGGGGAGGCTTTCTGATACCTAACTCAGGTCTCTCATGCTGCAACATTGGCTTGTTTTTTGTTTTGTTTTAGTCTTCCATGAAGATGGATAAAAGATGACCAGCCATTTCTTATAATAATAGCAATTACCATTGGAAGATCATTACTTTATTAATTCATTGTTTAATTGAACTCTGCCTTGTTCCAAAATTGACATAGGGTAGCTAATAAGGAACCGTAAAATACAACAGGGCATACATATAAAGAGTGGGAAAGGGTCATCAAACATACATATAAAGAGTGGGAAAGGGTCACCAAAACATTCCATACATAAGTTAGGAAAGCATATCAATGAATAATACATATTGTGTGGTCATTGTTAAGATTCATTTTAAAAAGCCTACCCATGAATTTCTGTAAGTAAATAAAAATACTTGTTAGTATTTTAAAAAGGAAAATTTGAACCAAATTTAATAGTCATTTGGTATAGGGTTACGGGGGGGTTAGGAAATAATCCCAGAGGGAAATCATGGGCATTTAACTTTATGTGTAATGTTTCACTGACTTGAAGCAAATATGATGAAATATTAACAGTCATCAATTTTGTATGGAAGGTTTCAAGTATGGAATTTTTGTGTGAGTTTCAGAATTTTAGAAGTTTCTCAAGTTTAACAAAAAAGGGAATAAATAGAAAAAAAATGTGGATAAATACCACAAAGTTGCTCTAATACAACTAACTCGTTAAGCTTTCTAACAGCCAATCTGAAGGAAGGCGCCAGGTCACTTGTGTAATTCCTAGTGTGTTTAGGGTAAAAGTAGATCCCAGCTCTCCTGGTACTAAGGACCTCAGAAGCAGAGGCAGTTCCAGAAGTCAGCACAGGAGGGCTGTGAGCAAAGGGCTGGGAGTTCTGGAGTGTGTGTGTGGGAGGGTGGGCTATTTGTCAGGAATCTGCATTTGTGTGGCCCTCTGCCTGAACTTGTTTATAAGGAAGACTCAGCTGGGGGCCACACCTTTGGTCCTGCTACTGGGTGATGTCATGAGCAGCCTTCTTGTGCCAGCCTTGCCACAGCCAATGAGCATTTTATTAAAATGGCACCCCAGCACAGCTCAACCCCCAACACACTTCTGCAATAAAGCAGCTGCTGCAGGACAGGCCCCAGCTCTCTGCTGACCTGGTCTGGCCTGGCCCGGCCCAGCGGTGGGTTCTCAGGACCCTGGAAGAGTAAAAGCAAACAAATGCAAGATATCCCTCCCTTTAGACGGGCCTGTGATAAATACAGAGGCGTGATGAGCTGGGGTGTGCTGCCTGGCAGGTACCTGGGAGGGTCACCAAAGTCTTCTTCCCCTTGTGAGATAAGAAGACAGCCATGGGGGCCGCAGGCGTGGCTCTGCTGGTGGAGGCTGAGGAGACTGCAGACTTGCCTCTCTAGACTGCCATCCTCCCTCCTCTCAAGGGGAGCCCAAGGGGACTCACCGCTCTGCCAGGTTTTCCTCAGGAAGCATCTGGAGTTGGCCCTAGCACACCAAAACACGGGGATTCAGCAGGCACCCGGAGGCGTGCCAAACAGTCTAGCCTGAAAAATGTTCGAGGCAGACATAACCAGATATCCAATCGCCCTCCCTATCCTACCAAGAAGGAATTTGAGAATGTTTGCCCAGACTGCCACACTTCCTGGTGTGTCCCCTGGATGCACCGGCTGGGAAATGAACTCTGCTGTAACCCCGTGAGGTATGAAGCTGGTGTCTGAGAACCGTTCATGAGGCTTTCAGCAGAGTCGCCCTATTTCCCTTCCTTATAATTAGCACGGACAGCCAATTGCCCGTTTAGGCCGCTCTCAGAATATTTATTCCCCACATAGCTGTACTGCGGAGCGAGGATTCTGGAATCAGAATCCAGCCCTACCACCTCCTGGGAAGGAAATCACTTCCTTGTGCTAAGATTCAGCTTCTCTCTATTTGTAAAAGGGGAGA
This sequence comes from Arctocebus calabarensis, assembly GCA_963573935.1. Lineage (NCBI taxonomy): Eukaryota > Metazoa > Chordata > Mammalia > Primates > Lorisidae > Arctocebus > Arctocebus calabarensis. The sequence goes on along the minus strand of CAUYON010151589.1, from coordinate 36,436 downwards.
CAATGTGAGTCCTGTTGCTGTGGAAGACTGCTTCGATTACTATTACGATTTATTTGGGTGCTGGTAGCATTTCTGCCTTAAGCCCTACTTCCCGCTTTCTGTCCTCCATGTAAACCTCAATTCTTCTGTGGCCTGATGGTCCAGTCCTTGAACTGCTTTCAATAGTTTGATACTAAGCAGTGACTTGTTCCACCTTCTTGAGGCAACACCAGCTCACCCATGAGGACTAAGGTTCTCTTGGGGCCTTATGATAGTTTCTTGTGACAGTTCCTGGGGGTCTGGGGTGTGTGTCATGGAGCAAAGGTGGGGTGGAGGTGACTTTCAGCCCAGAGGCAGGCTTCTGGGGCAGGCAGCCCCCATCCCGTCCACCATCCTCAAGGGAGAGTGAAACTGGGGTCAGCTCATCCTGAAGGATAGTCCTTAAGAAACCTTCTCTCAATTCCGCTTTGGAAAAGGGTCTGTGCGGTGAGAAGGACTGGTTGGGATTGGCCAAGTTGTATGGAATGAGACAAGTAATTTCTGAGGTGGTAAGAGCTCCTGGGCCTCTGCAAAGAAGAAAAAGGAAAGGCCTGCCAGTGGTTGCAGGGAGAATGCCCAGGGAGCCGCGCTAAGCTCTGTCCCGAACACGGCTGGTTGGCCCTCATTCGCACCCTGGCGCTGAGGGCCACTGGGAGCCACACTTTATGGATTATCTGGAGCGAAGAGTAATTCCAAAATTTATGAACACAGGCTCCAGGAATAGAAGCGAGATGGAGATTGGGTGGGTAGGGGGAGGGGTTCTGACTACCAGACCAGCAAATTCCCGTTCTCATGCAAAGGTTCTCAAACTTTAAGGTCTCAGAACACCTTTTCACTCTTTAAAATGATCGAGGGCTCCAAAACTTTAGTTCTTTGGGCTATGTCTGTCGACATTTACTATATTAGCAATCAAAGCTGAGAAATGCTTTACGCATTAATTTCTGTTAAAAAGTGCCTGTGGTCCCAGCTACTCAGGAGTCTGAAGCAAGAGAATTGCTTGAGCACAAGAGTTTGAGGTTGCTGTGAGCTATGATAGCAAAGCGCTCTACTGAGGGAGACAAGGTAAAACTGTCTCAAAAAAATTAATGATAATTTATGTTAAGGAAAGCAAATACATGTTAGCATAAGTAGCATACCATTAAGAAAAATGATATTTATGCAGCAAAAATTAAAAAGAGAGTCAGGGAGCTGCGTTGTTTTGCATTTTTGCAAATCTCGTCAGTGTCCGGTTTCACAGAAGACAGCTGGATTCTTCCATGTATTTCTGCAGTTGGGCTTTTGTGATATCACATGTTGTGTAGCTTCTAGAAAATGCAAATGTGTACTTCTGAAAGAGTACAAGTGAAAAAGACAAATATCTTAGAACATATTATTATGAAAATAATTTTGACCCGAGACCCCCGAAAGGGTTTCAGGGACTCCCATGGGTCTCTCAACTACACATTGAGAATTCCTCTATCCTTCTAAGGTTCTAAAAGTTTCTTTTAGCTTCATTGCTTCTTTTCATGTTACTTTTTCTCTAGCCCTGGTCTGTCCTAGAGTTTTCATGAATTAAAAACCCCATCACGGGAATTCATCATTGGTGCCTTTAGCGCAATGGTTATAATGCCAGCCACATACGCCGAGGCTGGCAGGTTCGAACCCAGCCTGGGCCTGCTAAACAACAATGACAAGTGCAACAAAAAATAGCCAGGCGTTGTGGTGGGCACTTGTAGTCCCGGCTACTTGGGAGGCTGAGGCAAGAGGATTGCTCAAGCCCAAGAGTTGTAGGTTGCTGTGAGCTGTGATGCCATGGCACTCTACCAAGGGCAACATAGCGAGACTGTCTCTACATAAATAAATAAATAAAACCCCCATCATGTGCCATGCACTTGCTAAGTGCTAGAGATGCAAAGAAGAAAAAGTCAAAGGCCCTGCCCCCAGGGAGCTGGCAGTTCTTTCTAGCTCTGGAGTTTAGCAAATCTCATTTAAAGTGTGCTTGATGCTAGCCTGTTCTCTGGAAAAGTTCTTGGTCATCATGTCCTAAGTGAAGCGTTTGCTGCGTGTTCCGGAGACAAGGCGGCTCCTGTCTGCATATTTTCCACTGCATTAACCAGCAGAAGAACAGACACCCCACAGGCATTGCTAAGAGTTACAGGGCTTTCCAAAGATGTGGCTGGGAGAAGCTTGGAAACTTCTCTGTAATAAAAAAAGAACCAGAAATAAAATACTTCTTTACCCTGGTGAGACTGCCCCCCTGTCCCCCTCTCCATTTCTCTTTCTGCTGCTTCATGCCCGGACCTCTAAGAGCCAGCAAGCCCCGAGGGTATTGGAGGAGAAGGCTCTGTGTCAGCTCCTTCATACCTCCTGACACAGGCACACAAGCACCAGTGACCAGATGAGTAGTCGGTGGTGTGTCAAGAGCACAATAGCACCCTAGAGCCAAGAATAATCAGATCAGGCAGGTGGAGGGGGGTGGGTTAGAGACCAAGGAGCAGTGGATGGACAGTCTCAGAGGCTGGAATGAGGCTGATTGAAAATCCATTCCCCAGAAATCAGCAGTCTTCTCCATGGAGGCTCAAGTCTGTGGGGACAGTACAGGTGGATTGGTGGGAGAGCTATGCCCCTCACGAGCTGGACAGAGACACTGTTTCTTGTGGCGCTAGATAAGTAAGAGTAGCACAGAGGCAGAAGGAGATCAGCGGAACAGGGATGGGGGCATTTGTTTTTCTACCTTGTTCTGTTTGCTCTAGGTTCTGTGGTCTCTGATTAGCTCTGCAGCTTGCTGGGTGATTTAACAGATTTTTTTTCTAAGCTTCCCAACAAGGAAGATTCTAACTTCCAATAAACCTGCCATGAAAAGCCAGCGGGGACCCAAGGAGACTGCCACAGGGGTGTTCCTGCTGAGATTCATTGGTTGGTAATTCTCCCCCTCTGACAGCTTCCTGCTGCCGCCAGCCTTGACTTACCCAGAGGGCAACAGGGACTTTGGCAAGAGGAGTCAGGGAGGGAGACCAGGGTGCAACCCCGGGTAGGACCAACCTGGGTCTTAGGAACACAAACCCTCAGGGCACGGCCAGTCCTCTGGGGGAGGCCCATGGTCACTGGCTCAAGTTGCTGGAGGACTCAGCTGTCATTGTACCCACCCCATTCTTTTACAAAGGAGTCTTGGCCTACAGGACAACCACGACTTGCTAGGGATCCTTTTGATTCCTCATCCTCACCCACCTCTTCTCACATATGTGTGCTTCTTTCATCCCTCTGGGGAAATGGACTTTCTTACACTGTTGCAGAAATGTGAATTGGTAAACTCCAGTGGGGGTCAATTGGCAATATACAATGAAAGCCACAAATAATGACATAAGCTTTGCCCCAGCAATTGCATTCCTAAGCATGTATTCATAGGAAATCATCAGATTGGGTTCAAAAGTGAATTAGAAGGGTGCTTATTGCACTGTTGCCTATAGCACCATCAGAACACTAGAAAAATCCTTGACATTCACTGCTGGGGTTGGTCAAGAAGTGTGAGTACAACCATGCCTTGGGGCAGTGTGCGACCATTCAAAATGACGCTATGGAGCCCTGGGTATCAACACTGACATATATCCATATAGTGTGTTGGATTCTAGATGGCAGGTTACAGAAAAGAGTTGCGTAAGATCATTCCTTTCAAACAAAAACAAATAAGCACCGTACATCTGCATGAAAACAGCCTGAAGAATACACATCAAAGTTAACCGAGGCCATTCAGCAGAGTGGGGCTGCAGATGGTTGTTTTTCTGTTTGTCTATTTGCACATTGTCTAGAATGAGTATATATTTACTTGCATGAAGATTTTAAAGGGCAAGATGGGGAAAATGGGGTCTATGGCTGTAGATGGGCCAAGGATGGATCTGCTGCCAGTCAGCTCCTAGCTCAGCTGTTCCTCGTTGTTGAGCACAGCAAGGCCAGGGCACAATTCACCTTCCTGAAAGATCATGGGGAAATGAAACCCCCCTGTGCAGCACAGGCAGCTCTAGTAGAGGGTCAGTCGAATTCTTGGAAGCCTCCAGGGTCCTCAAAGCCATTGTCCAAGTCCACCAGGATGGGGACCTTGGACCCACTTTCTTCCCTGCTTTCAGGAGAAGCCCTGCCAGGTTCTCACCATATTGCCCATACAGGTATTCGTCATGCTACCCAGGTAGTGGGTGGGGAGCATGTGAGACAGCAGGAGAAAAAAGAGAATCAATTGCATAACCTGAATTTGTCTGATGTAACAGTAGGGGGAATCTTGTGATAAAGCTGACAGGCATTAAAAAAATTTTGCATACAAAAATGAAACATTTCGATCCCAGTGCTTTTCTTAACTATTTTTTTTTCCTCCACCAAGGAAGAATCAAGGCAGAAGTCTCTAAGGCAGCCCACCTTTTTGTCTGTGATAATTTAGGATGAAACAGATTTATAGTTCTCTTCTACATAAATGGCACATTTAGATTCTGGGGCTCCTAATCTCCTAAGATATTGGAGTAAACGAATATTGGTAAACCGGCTGGGCTACTCAACCCACACAGCCAGGCAGATTTGAGGCTGGAAGTGAAAATGGCAAAATGGCCATGAACCTTCAATGTGGAGTGACCATTCAGCTCTGGCAGTCTCTCCACCTCTTGTGGTGGGAGAACCTGGACAGAGGATTGTGCATTTCCCCTCATTCACTCCAGAAGGGAAAAAGCCTGAGTGGTCCATGCTCCAGAGGCAGAAATGTGGGGAGGAGAGGGGAGGAGTTTCCTCCCTCACCAGCAAGGCCATACCTGATGGAAGGAAGGGGTTGAAGGCTGGCCTTACCACACAGCCTCCTTCATCCCCACCTTTGGTCCAGAGCACACCTAATGTCTGCAGGTCTGAGATCCACCTGCCCGACTTGCAGACGCCTTCTGTATGTCTTCTTCCTGACCAGCCCGGCTCAGCCTCTTCCCTCCATCTCCCTAGGTTGATCCTTCTGTGCAGCAGGAGCTTTGCAGTCACTTCCTGGGAGGCCATAGGCCTCCCTGAAAGAGACAATGGTCCTTGGTGTCAATCCTGTCACTCCCCGTCCAGAGCTGATGGAAGACCATGGGAAGATCAAACAGAAAAGGAGGGGTCGGGCCAGAAAATTGAAATTTCATCACTAGGACACAGAACTAAATCCCAAAGTCAAATTTCATAGATGACCTGTTCACTCTCTTCTTTAGACAACGAGGCAGTGTAGAAGATTAAATAAAGATCCTTAATAATCAACCACAGGGTTTCTAGAACCCTCCATCTATGAATACAGCCTTAATATATCAGAACACGGCCTTAATATATTTCACTATGAAATGACTATAGATAACATATTTGAGGGGTTTGGTCGCCTCTTCTGAGAGCTAAGTTCTGCCCACACCCCCCTGAAAGAGCGGGTTTAGGTGGCCATGACTTGTCTTGCATTATTTTCCCTCCCTGCACACCTCCACCAGGTGTGAGCACCTGACTCTGGCGAAGCTTATGGAAGTTGGGGAGCTTGGTCAACCAGATTCTCTCTGGCATATGCAAAGCAAGAGTATTTGTTGATGGGCATTTTAGATAAAGGCCTCATAGAACAGGAGTTGCAGTTCATGCCAAGGACCTCCCAAGCCACGTGCAAGACAAAATTGAAGTGTGTGTGTGTGGGGGGTGGAATGTGCCAGAGCAACAACAGCAAGAAAGTTTGCAGAGAGCATAAAGCAGCCCAGGAGGTAAGGTAACGCCTGGGGTGGAGAAAAGTGGAAAGGGGAGAAGGGGAAGAAGGATGACAAGAGGGACAGGGACATTCAGACACAAAAACACACACACACTCTCAAGGGAGAACGGGGGAAGAAAGCAGGGCAAGAAAGCTGGGCTCCCTATGGCTTCCTCACTACCAGCTGCTGTTCCTGAAAGACTGTCTTTATTTCTGTTTTTGCAACATGCTTCCATATGCTTGAAGCAATCATCTCCTTCTCTAAGTTTCTGTTTCTCGAAATTTGAGCTGACTCAAACCAGGGTCCTAGACATGGTGGCAACATGGGACAGCGTGAGAGGTGGGAGTATGCCACTGGACATGCCCCTACAGAGCCAGTTACAGGGCTACACAAAATCAGGGGCAGGTTCCACATGGCAGTCTGGGTAGATGAACAATTGGCATCTGAAGAGGGACTTGGCAGAGAACTGGGTCCCTGGGCTAAGAGACAAGAAAGGGCAGGAAGAGAGACGGGCACTGGCTAAGCCAATCTAGGTTCTAGTCCTAGAAATACTGGAAAGAGATTCCTCCAGTGGATTCCATAACTAGAACTCGGGGCCATGACCTTGGGCCTTATCATTTAAAGATTTATAGGACAAGAACACCTTTAAGAATCTCCTACTCTACTGGCAGAGCTAGCTGGGTGGCCAGACATCTTAAACAAACAAACAAAAAAAACAGTAAAGAATATCTTTGAAAACATCTCCAAAGTCCCTACACATTTTCAGGTTGTTTCGTTTTCTTTCTTTCTTTCTTTTTTTTTTTTTTTTTTTGAGACAGAATCTTATTCTATCCATTTGGGTAGAGTACCATGACATCATCATAACTCACAGCAACCTCAGACTCTTGAGCTCAAGTGTTCCTTTTGCCTCAACCTCCCGAGTAACTATGACTACAGGCACCCCCTATGATGCCTGGCTATTTTTTTTTTCTAGTAGAAATGGGGTCTTGCTCTTGCTCAGGTTGGTCTTGAACTCCTGAGCACAAGCAATCCTCTGGCCTCAGCCTCCCAGAGTGCTGGGATTATAGGTGTGAGCCACTGCCCTGGCCACAGTTTGAGTTTGAGTTTTTACTGAAAGGAGTAACTACTATCAAACCATTTCCTGCAAGCTTTGGAGGATGCAAACTCTAATTCCAGTGTGCCTGGGACCGCTATCTAACTCCACAATTACCTAATCCTCTTTATAGTCCATTCCTGTTATTTGCGGTAGTTGTAGTCTATATTTACCCTTGAACTCTGAATTAGCAAGTACTAAGCCATTGCTCCTAGGGGAAATACAGTGTTCCTGCAAACCTCTGGTCACAACATGTTCATCAACCAGTCAGTACATAACCTTGTTTTATGTGTTTTTCTGTTGAAAGATGCCTTATTTAATGCCCATTTGTAGTTTATTCATTAACATTGAACTTGCAGCAGCCTTCACAATACCACATACAGTGAGATTCTATCTCTACAAAAAACAAATAAAAAAAAAATAGAAAAATTAGCCAGGCATGGTGATACACACCTGTAGTCTCAGCTAGTCAGGAGGCTGAGGCAGGAGGATTGCTTGAGACCAGAAGTTCGAGATGGCAGTGGACGGTGATCTTGCCACTGCACTCCAGCCTGGGTAATAGAGCAAGAGCTTGTCTCAGAAAACAAACAAAACAAAACATTGAACTCATAGCCAACAACATGATAATTGAGTCCTGAACAGTTTATTTAATACATGGCTTTCTAAGACCCCACCAGACGGCCCAACTGAACATTGAGGAATCCTGCAAACTTCCCATGCTCTCCTGTGTTTCTGGGCCTGGCTGTGTGCCATTGCTGCTCCTTGGAGCATTCATTCCAACCTTCCCTTCCCACACTCTTCCTACATCTTTCCCTGCTCCCAAATACCCTGACACCTGGGGGAATATCTTTCTTATTTGTTAGGCTCAGTTCCAGCACTACATCCTTGGTGAAGCTTTTGCTGAAAACCCAGACAGACATAAGTTCTCCCTCACAAGTTTTTCTAAACTCCTTACCATAATGGTGGGATAATTCTAAGTGTTTTCTCCCCCAAATGATGGGAGCTCTTTTGGGGAAGAGAGTATTGTCAATTAGTAATTTTTGTAGCCTTAGCGGCTGGCAATTACCTGACTCCTAACAGTAAATATCTAATGGAAGAATGGCAGAAACAGGGAGGAAGCTGAGGAAGCCTCATTATAAGAGTCTGTGCGGGGATAATAGTAAGTGGGGACTTTATCTGACTCTTGGCAAGTTTACCTGCTATGGATTAGACTTGGTACTGTTAGAGGCTGAGCTCAAGGGAAGGGATGTAGCTGAGAAGAGAGAGGAGTAAGCACCAGGTAGGGCTGGAGAGCATTTATCACTGCAGACAGGTAAGTGAAGGTTGCCATTAACTTTCAGTGGAGAAGTGTATTCCACTCACAACAGTGTTGTCCACTCACAACATGGACAGCCAAGTTCTAGGCCTAAAGTACTCAGGCTGAGCTGGTGAGGGATCAGGAAGATATCCTTGCTGGAAATAGAAAGAGATGAATGTCTGCAATTACACTTACATGAAAGTGCCTGGGAATAATTTGCCTCATTAACTTGATACCAAAACTGCTAGTTGTAATATTGGGTCAAATAAATAGCTTACACCAAAAGCCATATGTACAGAGCAATGCTTTCCTTTTTGTTTCCCTCCTTTTATTAGTTTACCCCTTAACCTCTATCTTTTCAAAGATACCATCCATCAGAAAAATGGCATTTTAAGTAACTGCTTTCACACTGTTACTGGAGACACAGAGCTGCCAGTCAAGCTTCTGATCATCAAGACATGCCATGTGGAGTTGCTCTATTCCAGCCAAAAGTAAATACCTGGATTTTAAAATAGTGAAATAACTTCCCAATTGCCCATGACTAAGAGTCTCACTGGCCTCTGTGGAAACCTCAGTTTGAGAGTTACTGAAGTCCACGTCTGTGTTCACCAGTGCCTCGTGACATCAGTGTGTATATGTGACGATGAGACCCGGGTTTTGACCATGACTCACCCAGCCCAGGTAAAGTGACTCTCCCCCTCTCTCTCCTGCTCTGTTTTCAACAGACCCAGACAGTCATCCTCGGCTGCCCCTGGTGAGGCGGGCCCTAGACTTTTGCTCTTTCCCACAGCCCCCAGCACAGCATCATCAATGTTGGGTGGGTCACTGCATTGCTTCTCTTCCACTGGGATGTGGAGCCCCTTTGGTAAGGTATTGCTTGTCCAGGGTTTCTTTTCTGATGCTCCTAGGAGCCTCTGAGCCCTTTTGTCCGAGATACAAGAAATGGCCAAGCCTGTGCTCAAGAGTTCAGAGGAAGGATCTCAGGAAAGCTGTGGGGTACAGCAGAAAAGGAGCAGGTTGCCACTGCAATGTCACTGCTCCAGATTGAAGAATGGAATGGCATAATATCTTCGAAAGCTGCCATGGGCACCGAGATTAAATTTCACGGCAGACCAATAGAGAGAAGTTCCTGAGGTCCTTCTGCCTATGGTCAGCACTTTGCCAGTTGGGCTCCTACACCCTGGATTCTCTATCTGTCACTTGCCTGCTCTTCTGGGCCTTCCTCTCCCTGCTGCCCAGCACAGCCTGCCAGCTCACCCAGGCTGGGCCTCTGGAGACCCCGGGAACACTTTTAGCGAAGGGTCAGAGAGGCCATGTGCTGATTCCTGGCAGACAGAGGGCACTAAATTGAAGTCGGGTCCTGAGGCTCTGCATCAGCTTCTGTGTGAGCTGCCTGTGCATTCCTGAAACTTACTTCTCTGCAAGGCCTCAATTTCCCCATCCACTGTTGTCTGCTCTGGATAAATGCAACCCTCTTCTATATGGTGCCTTGAACCTGGCTAGAGAAAAGCGCACAGCCCCTCCCCCTGGCTGCACCTTCCACTGCTCCCACAGCACTGCCCGACTCACTTCCCTGGGCGCTCCCTCTCCCCTCTTCCAGGCAGGTGTTTCCACCTTGTCTGCTCTCCGCAAACCTTCACCCTCCCTCCTCATTCATTACTCTTGGATAATATATTTTCTATTTCATTGAAAAAAACCAGAAGCATCAAAGGGAACCACATTTTCACATGTCACTCATCAGCCTACCCACCCACATTTGGATCATTGGCTCTGCCTCTCCCCTCCCGCCCCCTGGCCTCTAAGGCTGAGCATCCACAAGGGGGACAATGGTCTCAGTTTGCTTGCGTCTGAGGGGTTACCTGGGAGGGGGGTCTTTCAGTGCCAAAACCGGGCAAGTCCTAGGAAAGCAGAAGGAGTTGGCGGCCACGGGCCTGGGGGGTTTGCTCTTGTCATTGCCTCTTTTCTTTCCTTTGTTACCATTTGACCTTCTCCTCTGAACGAGTCTCATTAGCACACAAACAAGCCGTGAACTTGGCTATCCTAAACCTCACTTTACCCTTAGCTGCTGCTGCAATCCTCTGCTTGCCTCTGTAGCTAAACTAGAATTGACCAGGTCCTGTTTTCAGAAAAGTGTCTTCCTGGTTGCCTGGGTTTCCAGCATCTACCATTACCACTAGAGCAGCAGGTCCGGAGCCGTAATGCTGACTCAGAATGTGAGCAAGAGCCCCCGGGTAACTCTGGGAGTGCCAAGGGCCGACAACCAGGCCATTCGGTTGTGCCAGGGCTTCTCTTCTCCTCCCACAGTGAGCTCCTTGCCAGCACAGGCCTTGCACTACTAGAATGGGATATACTAGATATATACTAGATATCCCATTCTAGAAACTGGATGGGATCTTTACCCATCTAGTATCTAGAATGTAGCCAGAGACAACGATAAGTGTCTGTTGAGTGAGTAAAGGACCAAACACATGGGTGAAGTAGAGGCCCAGTTCAAAGCCACTGACAACTTCAGCCACATAGGCCTCACCCTTCTTTGAACTTCTGAAGCAGTTCTTGCCTCGACTCGTTTTCCCTGTGACTCTGTGGCCATTTCTCTCCTATAGTGTTCTGACTCTTAGGTGTTAGTCTTAGCCCTCCCCCACAAAGCTCACTGGCTCCTTGTAGGTGCCCTGTGCCCGCCACAGCATCAGTGGCCTTCAATAAATACACGTTGAATGCACCAGTCTGGTGGTATGAGTTTTGGAACACTCTCCCAGGCTCTGCGGGCCATTCAGAAAAAGACATGGCTCCTTGTAGGAGTTTGCACAACGGAAGAATGAGGGCTTGGATAAGAGAATAAGAGAAGCCTATTGCAGCCAGACAGGAGGCCCCTCCTTTTTAACTAGCCCGGGGCTCAGAAAAGACAGGTGTTTAGGAGTCCAGGGGAGAGCCAGCAACCAGCAGTGAAAAACCATTGAACAATGGTTGGGAGATGGGTCCATCTAGGCTGCCTGGCCTCTCTGGGGGTGGGGTGGGGGAATCAATCTCACCCCAGAAAATATCACGTGGATGGGCTTGTTTTTGGTGCAGCCTAGAATGTCTTCTCTTCTTGTATTTGGAATATTTGCTCGTGGTATAACTTCAGATTTCCCACCAAAGAAACATTTTAGACCCTGCTTGATTAGGTTGGTTTTCTCTAATTTTGCTCTTTTAAAACACTACCCTCCCATACCTGCATCTGGCCTGCTCCCCCTGCCCCTGCCATGTCTGGAAGAATACCCACCAAGTACCTTGGGTACCAGCCTTTGGCAGCCCTTTAACCCTCCCCTTCCACACCCTCCATTTTTTCCTCCCCTGGAAAGGCAACTGCAGCCCTAGCAGAAATGTGGAAGTCAATTTGTGAGGCTGGTGAAAGCATTTTGCGTGTTGAGTGGTCCAAATATTTAAATATCTATGATATAGGAAGTGTGGAGAACATTAAAAACCATTTTCTCCCTGCTGATTGCAAGAGAGGAAATGTACACAGTCTCTGCTCTCCTGCACAGTTGCAAAAGTGCTGGCCTAATCATATTGCCTATGTAAAGAACCTCTCCCGCCTCTGCTAGTCTGGCTTTAGGTTGCATTTACGGTAAACAAAGATGTATTTTAGGGGGGAGGCAGTCAGATTGAGTTTATTGTTTATGTAAATCTCTCAGAATGTGACATAGCAAGATAGCTTCCTATGTTGTGTTGATCCACATTTTAGGCCAACAGCCAAAGTATTTTATCTTTTCCTTCATTATAGTGATCTTCCAATTAGCCGTGGTCTGTAATACCCTGATTTTGGTGGCAGTGGTTTGGACAGGATTGTTTGATAGTTCTGCTCGAGAGGCAAAATAAGGGGCCTTATTATAGAAGTGCAGAGGTTGTGCAGGAGCTGAGTTCTGTTGCAAAGTTTGCCGATAAGGGGAAAACCGGCCCTTAAGCGTCCATTCTGTTCTGTATATTAACACTTCTAATCTGCACTGCTGATAAAACTGCAAGCCATTTGCCTTTGGAGGAATTAGTTCTGCCTCACTTGTGTAACCAGGCGATGGTGATTAACCTTTAAACTGTCCAATATTCCCAGCAGCCTCCTGCTCCAGATTAGAAACTATTTAGTTATGACCAACTAAATTAACAACACTCCCTCCTCTGAAGAATGAGACTTGGGAGGTGGATGCATTTTAAGGTGGAATTGTGTTTTGAATCAGTGATCCATCCTTCTAAGGTGTTTGTGTCCCCCTCCTTAAAGTCCAGCCTGCTTCGCTGGGGATGGGAAGGCTCAACTGCACGGTGGGGTGGTGAGGAAGAAGGGAGGGGACCGGTTGTCCTCGCTAGGTTTTGCAGATGGAAGGTTTTGTGGACATAAAGGAAACCTGTCTCGGGTTTAACTTTCCTTCCTTGCTATCATCCTGGGTAAAAGGAGACATTAGCTCTTCTGCCAGATCCAAGCTATGCTCACAGTGGGACTGAGCAGTGGTTCCTAATGGGAAGATTAAGGAATAAATAAAGTAGCGTCCTTACTCCCAATTTCTTCCTGGAGATGACTGTCAGAAAAAGATGCTAACTAACTTTCAGTTCCGGACACAGGGTTCTGCCCACCGCAGGTGGGTCTACCCGATTGAACTGCAGCCGTGCTGACAACCCCAGTCCAGCCCTCGCCTATCTGCCCGTTCCGAATGTGTAATTTATCAGTCGAAACATACCCTCGGTGGTGAGGGTCAGGCAATTATGTAATCGTGTCATGCCTTAAATCCCCAAATTGTTGGTCCTCCCTGGATAACAAATAAAATGGAGCTGCAATCCTCACCATCAGCACCCTCTAGCCCGCGCACCCAATGCTGGTAGCAACCTTTTCTGTTTTACCAGTTTCGTATTAGCTACCTCCTTAAGAACTGCTAATCTAGATAGTGCATTAGCAGGATGTCAGTCAAGCCGTAGTCCACGGCGCAGCCTTCTTCATATACCAATTTAAATCATTCATGGTCTTTTCTTTGGCATTATTCAAAAGATCATAATAATTTTCTTGTGCCCACAGCACAAAAAAATCAATTATTTCCCCACAAAGACTTGAAAGTACTTAGCGAGTGCGGCAAGAAAAGCTGAGGGTGATATCAAATTGAAATTGCACTCATTACATACAACACAATTAGTTGCCACTAGCCTGGTCGGGCTTTAATTCTGAATGGCATATCTTTATTATTACAGAAACAAGCATGCAAATGGCATTGTTCAGGATTTGCCGAAATCAATAGGATATAGTGCTGTGTGTTTGGTGGCCACTGTCACTCACGCTGCTGTGGATGCGAGATAATGTGTGTGTTTGAATTAATGAAGGGAGCAGGCAACATCATAAGTGACACCCAAATAAAAGAAATGGGTACATGATATTTGTAATTATTCTACTTGTGTTTTTGTTGTAAATACTTGTGCTTTTTGTTTTTTAATCAAAGGATTAATTGCATTTTAATAAGGCATTATGATTTGCAGAGCTTTAGTTAATTAAAACTTGTAGTATATAATTATGAAGTGATGCTGAGATTTTCTAAAGATCACCCATATGTTCAGAATATGTATAATTTTTCTGTTAAGCAGCAGCAACCACCCCTTTTTCCTTGGTCCCTCCTCCGCCAAGAGAAGATAGAGATGACTTATGTGAAATATTGGTGAATTGACAATTCCAGGTGGATCTCTCTAAGTGGCAACTAGAACCTGATTTAGGTTATTGTACCAATTAGAATGACTCTGAAGTAGCACTCGCGTGATAAACCGTAGCGGAAAACTTTCTTGTTGACACTTGCCTGCCAGTTAATCCCCCGGAGATGTAGCGCTGTAGAGGTTTGGGGAGTTGATGTGAGTGCAAACATTGAGATTTTAGACCTGGGTGAGGTGATGCCATTGAGAGTTAGTCTCTGGTTGGTTCTCAGGGGCTAGGGCAAAATCCCAGTAGAGTGGAAGCCTGGTCCTCTGGGACACGTAAGAACTTACTTACGAGGAGTAGGATGCGGAGAGGGGATGCTGAAAGTGAAAGGAGGTTGAAATTCCCTCCTGTTAACACATTAGTAATTCACAGTGGAATCCAGCCCAGAGACGTGTAATCGCGCTTCCTGTAGGTGTGTATTGTGTGAAGTCTGATGGATTAATTGCTAGATAGATGGAATAGAGCTAAGGTAAAACATTATTAAAAAGTTTTAAAATCTTAATGTAACATTTTGAAGTTTGCTTTGGGGAGTTTTAAAAAAATTTCAGTCTCCTACTTTTCCATTCTCTCTGGGCTCAGGAGTCTTAGTTGTCTTTGCAGAAGAAGAAATCCGCTTGCTGAGAGCTTAGGGTAGTCTTTGTCAAGGCTGGGTGGCCCTGTGAGGGCGGGAGGAGGCAGGAACTGGTGGCTGGCTCTCATGTGGTCAAGGATATGATGGGATGAACTGGCTGCACAAAAATGAACTCCATTCGCCCTTTGGAGTACCCAAGGGCTAACTTTTCCCACCCCTTAAATACTCAGATGCCAAAAAGAGGCGTACCAAGAATCTCCCCACCCAAGACAAAGTAGAGAAGGATAAAGTTGATGGGAAGAAGATTCTGCCTGTGATGTTCATTCCCCGAACCTGGTTTGCCAGGATGTCCACGCAGCGCTCTAAGTAGGATGGCCCAAAGCTGATTTAAAATCTAATATTATGAGGTTGGTCATGGCTTCCTATTTTAACCTGCAAACCTAGAGCTTGAAAAGGGGGTTCATTCAAAGCTTGCTAAAATATTTGCTCAGCAGCACCATGGCGTGTGATGGAAAATAAACTCTCGTGGCTTGCTTCATCCTATCAGCTGCGGCCTGCAGCAGGGAAAGATTGAGGGAAGGTCAGTCAATTATGTGTGGTAATCACCGTAAGCATATTATCTGAGACACAGATGTCTTCTATGACCCCACACGACATGGCTATTAACCTCGGAGCAATATAAAAATGGAGTGGGCTTGAGGAGGGAGGAGGGGACATAAATTAGACTTTCAGTCCAGCCTTGTCCACAGGCTCAGGGGGAAAAAAAAGTTCTGGACAGGAGGACTATTTTCAGGAACCCGTCCAACAGTCCAACAATTGACCCTGGCTCACCGCGTCCGCTCCTCCCGCCCATCCTTCCCGGAGACCTTTCTGGGGGCCGAGTGGTGTGCGGAAGGGCTCGCCTCATCTGAAGCCAAGACTGATAAATTGACTTGGAAGATGTCTCAGACACACAATGGCCTGCAATGCTACTTTCTGTTCCCCAGAGAAAAGGACTGGGGAGGGAGGGCAAGCAATTTGGGTGTTTTGTGTATGTGTTTAAATAGGTCCTTTTCCAGTTTGGGACGTGAGATGGGAGGAGGACAGTGGGGTCACCGAGGCACGTCAGGGGACTCGACTAGGTGACCCCCGAGACACGGGCTACTGGGACTCAAGTTGTTTTACCTAATATCATCTGGCCCCAGGGTGCACACATATTTAGGGACCTGCCTGTCTCGTATACCTTGCACCAGGCACCAAGGACTCAATACCTTGCACCAGGCACCAAGGACTCAAAAATAAATAAACATAGTTTCTGTTTTCCGGGAGCTTAGTCTATGAGGGTAAAGATGGGGGAAACCCTTGAAATTAGATGAGTGTAAAGAACATGTGACAGATGGTGGGATATATTTAGATAAAGGGTCTATGTAGAAAGGAAGGTGAGACTGTTTTAGCAAAGGTGGTCGGACAGTTTCCCTAGAGGGATGACACCTGAGCTGGGCATGACTATCTTTTTGGAGAACTTAGCAGGAGCAGGGCACTGTCTTAGGCACTTTCCCAGTGGGTTGTCTGATTCTCACAACAACCCTGCAAGCAGCATTGGACCAATTGGGACTTGCATTTCAGAGGGGTAAAGTGACTTGCTCACAGTCCCCCAGCTGGTTAGCGGTAGAACTGAAGGTGAATTAGGCCCAGTCCGCTGACTGGGCAAGAGGAACGGCATTTGTGGTGAAGCCAGGAGTGTTAAGCAAGAATTGGAGGCATGTCCCAGGCCATGCAGGGACGGCTGGGGCCTTCGACAAGGCAAGAGGTGTGAGACCAGCAAGCTAGAGAGGTGGACCAGCGAGTCACAGGGCCATGGGCTTCATCCTGTCCACAACAGAGGGTCGGTCAGCATGTCAGATTGTTTCTGTTAGAGTTCCTGGGCATTTGAGTCGGAGGGGCTGGAGGTTAGGGGCCGGAAGCTAGTTGGGGAGCTATTACAGCAAGTCCAGGTGAGTGGAGAGGCAGGATGACGAGAAGGTGGGCATGGATGCCAGGGGGTCAGGGAGGGCCCTGCAGGGCTTGGCAGCTGCGGGGATGCGGTGGGGAGGGAGAAGGCAGAGTCTGGAGGATTCAGTTCCTCACCACCCCTTCCCTGTCTTACAGCGAGCACTACTTTCATTTCTCTTCTGTGATAAAGACATTGAGGTTCAAAGAGATTAAGTCACTTTCCCAAAGTCAAGTAACTCATATTTCGTGCGAGCCATGGTTGGAACTTTGTAGGCAAGGCCCTCAGGGTCTCTCCCACTGTGCTCCAGCATGTGTGTGTGTGTGTGCGTGTGTGCACGCACCTGTGTGTGTTTTGGGGCACAGCAAAGTTAGCCCTTTAGGACATTCTAATACCTGTCCTTCCACGTGCCACCTCCTTTCTTCCCCTTCCCTAAACTTTCTCTAAGAAGAACATTAGTGGTGTATATCAGAACCGCAAGGGTGATCCCAGCCACTTTTACATTTTCTAGCTGTTATAATAAGGTGATTGTGCCGGATGAACTGCAGAAGAAATTGTGTTGTAATGAATTAGAAAAGGAACTTAAAATAGCTCGATCTGACAGGTATTAATGACACACGTTTTAGTGAGTGTGCCATCATCATGGTGAACATGACTTATGAATGACCTTCTTAACTATGCTTTTACAAAGGCAGAGCCATGTGTGTCTTTTCAGCATCCTCCCTACCACCCTCCATCTTCCTAATAGAAACAGTTTTATTCAGGTATTCAGCCTAGTCTCTGTAGGCATCTACTTTTAGGGAAGCCACCTGTGGTCTCAGCTACAAAGGGTCAATCCTGGCTGGTCCAAGCGAGTCAGTCAGCCCTTAGGCACAGGCAGATGATGTAATGAAATGGCCAATGAAATGTGGATAGCTATGCTGGGAGGCTTCTGGGAAATTTCCTAAGGAAACCAAGCTATTTCAGTCTGTTACAACAAAATATCCTAGACTGGGTAATTTACAAACAATAGAAATAATAGTGTCATAGTTCTGACACTTGATCTGCGGATCAAGTCATCAGTAGACACTCATCAGTGTCTGGTGAGGGCCTATTTCTCACAGATGACACCTTCTACGTGTCTTCTCCTGGTGGAAGGACAGAGGGATCTCCCTGAAGCCTCTCTTATGAAGGCACTAATCCCAGGAGCCCTCATGACCTAATCACCTGCCAAAAGCACCACCTCTTGATACCATCGTTTGGGGGTTAGGTTTCAACATATGCATTTGGGGGGAGCCCAAAATTCATGCTATAGTACCATCTCTCCCCAGGAAGAAATGGTGTCTCCTCCCTGTTATTTGTCACATTAAATGCGATGTCTCCAAATGCGGCATCCATCTGTGACCATGACTAGAACCAGATACTCCCTGAGCAGTGGCAGAGCAGAGGGTGGAGTGACCTGCTCGTTGATGACACAGCCACTGCACACCAGCTATAGCGTTGCCCCACGTGTGGACCTTGTGTGGGATGAGACCACTGTAAATTTCCTTACTAAGCCACTTTTTAAAAATTGTGGTAAAATATATATAACACAACATTTACCATTTTGACCATTTTTTAGTGGAACATTAAGTGGCATTAAGTACGTTCCATTATTGAACAACCATCACTGCTACTCATCACCAGAACTTTTACCTTCCCAAACTCTAAGTCTATTAAACACTAACTCCCTATTCCCCACCGCCTTGATTTCCAGCAACCACCATTCTACTCTCTGACTATCAATTTGACCAGTCGAGGTACCTCGGATGAGAGGGTTCATGTAGTATTTGTCCTTGGTGACTGGCTTATTTCATGTAGCCTAATTTCCTCAAGGTTCATTCATCTTGCGTGTGTAAGCCACTTTGAGATGGGTTTTCTGACACCTATAACTGGAGGCCTCCTAAGCTATACACCCAGCAACCCGAAGTTTAAATTCCACCTTGCTGCCATTGACTCCCCGTGTAATGGATAAGAGCACAGACTCTGAAGCCCAGTCCCTAAATCCTAACTCTACCACTTTCCTCTCTGTGCTTCCATTTTCCCAGCTGGAAGACGTGGATACCAATATTTCACCTTGCACAGGGTTGTTGAAGAACTAAGAGAGGAATTATATACAAAGCACCGCAGAGG
Organism: Arctocebus calabarensis; assembly: GCA_963573935.1. NCBI lineage: Eukaryota > Metazoa > Chordata > Mammalia > Primates > Lorisidae > Arctocebus > Arctocebus calabarensis. Next base: position 17,943 of record CAUYON010151589.1, on the reverse strand, counting down.
GTGCCTGGCACGCAGTGATTCTTGTTATCATAAAATATTATTATCACCTATGAGCAGGCAGCAGTTGTGACAACTGCCCCTGAAAGCTTCCCCTCCACGTACCTTGGACAGAAGATCTGGAATGGTTTCCCCGCACCCCTCCTCTCCTTACCCCCACCATTGTTGCTCTGACTAGAATGAAGATTCTGGGCTTTTCTCTATCCTGTTTCAGGCTTTTGACTCCCATCTGAGTAACACACACCCAGCTTCCTCCTGTTCCCCATTCAATTCTAGAAGGACCCTCCCTAGGGTCCGACGACCTGGAGACCTAGGGGCAGCCGGCACAGAGGTGCCGAGCGCTAGGTGGGCCCAGAGGGAGGCGCTGAGGCGCGGAGACTGACGGGGACAGCGGGGATGAGAAAGAGCACAGGAAGCCTGGCCCTTGATTCTTGTCTGGGAACCTGAGCAGGTGAGATGCAGTGAGAAGCTGGGAGGTGAACGGAGGAGGGACAGACAGAGAGAGCGCCAGAGACTGGGGGTGGATCGAAACTCACTGGCTTTGCCCCCTGCAGTTCTGGGAAAGGGGCTGGCAGCCCAATGCTGTCGCTACAGAGGAGCCTGGGAGGTGACTAAGAAGGAGGAGAGAATAAGAAGATGGCCTGAGAAGGTGGAGGATGGGAGTCAGAAAGCAGCTCTGGAGGTAGAGACAGATCGTGTGTGTGTGTGTGTGTGTGTGTGTGTGTGTGTGAGAGAGAGAGAGAGAGAGAGAGAGAGGTGTCCTTATTTCCTCATCTGCATTAAGGGGATAAAAATAATTGCTGTCCTTAGAAGACTTTGCCAAGTACAAATTAAATAATGCATTAAAAAGAGGGGAAAGCCTTCAAGGTAGATCGTTACTAGCCTTCAAGGTAGACTTTTCATGATGTCTCTTGGCCATGGTGATAGGAGCAAATCTGCACTTTGGTGCACCGAGGGCATCGCCTGGACATGCCACACTCAGCTGCTAGTGAAGGAGGCACACGAAGGCGTCTTGGGAGACCTGGGTGCTGAATCTCCACTGTCTCCTTACAGACACGCTCATCGGCAGGGTCAGCCCCGCAGCGCTGGGGTGGCTGGGAGTCTCAGGAACCCCCGTGGCCAGAGGGGAAACAGACTCAGACTATTATTCATGGGAGGGGAGGCGAGAGGAATGGGCGCCCCCAGAAGTGGGGTGGCCGCCTGATAAACCGTATATTGGGTAGAGGGACAAGGAAGAGATAAAAGATTAAAGCATGTAATAGAAGATTTGCTTACACTTCTCAGAATGGTAATTAAATTTATTTACAGTTCTGGAAACTTTGGGAAAGGGAGGAAAAGCAATTTAAATGCTGAGTTTTCACAGGGCAGCTGCAAATGGCGTGCTCGAACGGTGCCTCGGAAGGTTAACAGAATGGCAGGGAGGTCGGACTGAAGTGCATACGATAAGTGACAAGTGGTAACATGGCAAATCATGTATTTAAAATTACTCTCAGCTTTATCAAATGTTTCCTCTTGAAAATAAACTATCCTGGAAGGCAAGGTTAACAGAGAAGAGAGTACTACTCTAATGTTCCCGTGGGGGTTCTGTAATGCGGGAGAAGCGGTGACAAACACAAACACGGCCTTATATTAGGAAGAGTAAAGAAACAAAGATATTCCAGACGTACGGTGCACTTTGAGGAAAGGCAAATAAATGTTCCCTTTCTTCTTGTTCTTCCCCGTTTCCATTAGCTAGGTAGCTTTTCTGCCAGCCAGAGTGGAAGGAGAAACACAGCAGATGAGATATTAATGAAAGAGTAAAAGCCAGTTTGCATCTCTGGAGCTGCAACTGTCCCCAAGCAGCTTTGGCCATTAAGAGGAATTCACAGCAGCCTCTGAAATTCCCTCTTCCTACCTCTGACTCGGTCTCCATTTCTCCCACAACTGGCTGGGACCTGGGTTGGGGGAAGGAAAGCTGGGGCACGCCCCAATGCCAGTCTCACCACCGATGGGACAGAGTCATGGATTTTCACCGAGGGTCGTGAACTCTGTCACCCTTTTTTCCCACCGCCTCTGCTCTCCCCAACTTATTGGAAACAAATTTCAAGTGGTTGAATGGAACAGTAGAAGCTGCCTCATTAAAGTCAAACAAATCGGGGCTGGTTTTTCTGATGCCTGTTGCTGGACATTGTCCTGGAAATACTGTCTGACCCAACGAGACAAGAAATAAAGGAAATTACCATTTTTTTAGTATATGATGTCATATTTGGTAAATGATATGATGGGGGAAAAGACAATGAGAGAATTAACTAAAAAGCTACTATAATCCAGTGACATGATTGGGTATAAAATTAATGTACAGAAATTTATGATGCTTCTAAATAAAAGCAAGAGATAAAGGAGGAAATAATACTTAGGAATAAATCAGGAAATGTTCAAGGGCTGGATCATTTAAAATGTCAATGACATCACAAGAGTGGAGAAGCAACAATCCAGTGCTCTCTGGTCTAATATGAAGGCAGCAGATGAGCTAATGTAAGGGGGGAAGGTAGGGGAATGAGCAAGTGGGGAGAGGGGTGTAGGGAGGGAATGGGGTATCACCTCTTGGAGATGGGACACAATTATATGAGATACTTTATCTAACAAGTAATCAGCGCAACCTAATTCTTTGTATCCTCAATGAATCCCAAACAATAAAAAATAAAATAAAAATAAAAATAATAAAATGCTAATGAATGACAACATAGTTCAGAAAAGACCTGGATGAAAAAAAACCATATTGTTGTAAGGAAAAAAATCAACATCGTTAAGATGTTACTATTTCCTAAATTAATCTATAAATCCCAATAAATATTTTTTTTGGCAGAGGAAGGAGTATCAGGCAAGTTCACACTAAATTTCACATGAAAAAGTAAATGATAAGAATAGGTAGGATGATTATAAAAGTGATGTGGAGAACTGGTCCAGCCAGATATTAAAAATAGGAGGCTACAAAATTAAGGCTGGTTAGTACTGGCACAGGAATAGACATATCGAAGGAATGATGTACAAAAATTAACAAGTACCCCTGTCTTAGATCTTATATGGCAGGAAACTCCAGCTAGGCCAAAGATATAAGCATTACAGATGAACTTGAGATTTAAAAGAGCAAGAAGGAAACAAGGGAGTTTTTGTTTGTTTGTTTGTTTGTTTTGAGACAGAGTCTCCCTTCATCATCCTGGGTAGGGTGCCATGGCATCATAGCTCACAGCAGCCTGAAACTCTTGGGCTTAAGTGATCCTCTTGCCTCAGCCACCTGAGTACCTAGGACTATTTGTACCCACCACAATGCCTACTGTTTTTAGAGACAAGGTCTCACTCTTGCTCAGGTTGATCTTGAACTCCTGAGCTCAAGCAATCCACCTGCCTCAGCCTCCTAGAGTGCTAGGAGTACGGGCAGGAGCCACCACGCCTGGCAACAAGGAGAGTTGGTTTTGGGGGGTTTTTTCCTCCTGTAGTTTTTGACCAGGGCTGGGTTTGAATGCACCACCTCCAGCATATGGGGCTGGCACCCTATTCCTTCAAGCCACAAACGCCACCCAATAAGGAGAGTTTTTAATGATCCCAGAGTGGGGCAAGCATCTCTAAATATGCCACAAAACCCCTGTAAAAGGCAAAAAAACCCCAATAAATTTAATTTTATAAAAATCGAAGTTCATGCATGGGAGAAAATACCACAACCAATGTCAGTAAACAAACAGAGAACTAGGAAAAAAGATGCAAGTCATATCACCTCAAAAAAGGACTAATTATCTTAATATGAAAATATTTCTGGGCTCAGTGCCTGTAGCTTAGCGGCTAGGGCCCCAGCCACATACACTGGACCTGGCGGATTTGAACCCAGCCTGGTGGTGCCAAACAACAATGACAACTACAACCAAATAAAAAAAAAAATTAAAAAAAAACAGCCAAGCGTTGTGGTGGGCGCCTGTAGTCTCAGCTACTTGGGAGGCTGAGGCAAGAGAACTAACTGCTTAAGCCCAAGAGTTAGAGGTTGCTGTGAGCTGTGATGCCACAGTACTTTACTGAACTTGACACAGCAAGACTCTGTCTCAAAAAAAAAAAAAGAAAGAAAAGAAAAGAAAAAGATAAAAGAAAACATTTCCGTAAGTCAATGAGAAGAACAACAGAAAAGAAAATCTAATTTTCAAAAGTGAAAAGAGACCCAACTGCTCTCATAATAAAAGAAATACAAAACAAACCCACCATTAAGTACCATTTTCCACTTAATCAAATAAGAAAAAATTTAAAATGTACTGGAAAAAGGTTATTTGGAAATAGGAATTCTGCTGATGGAAGTAAAAATTAATATAATCTTCATGAAGAGTTATTTGGCACTGCCCATCAAGAGCACAAATTAAACATCATCTTTGGCTTGGGGATTTAGCATCTAGAGATTTATTCTACTGATTTTCTTATACAAGTAGATGCAAGAATATTTACTGAAGCATATCTGTAATAGCAAAAATGGGAAACAACCTAAACGCTCATCACTATGTGACATGGGTTGAATAAATTATTCTTCTTACATTCAGTGCTACAGAACAATCTCCAAGATATATTTGCAAATGAAAAAAGCAATGTGCATTATATTCAACAATGTGACTGAGTCTTACAAGTATAATATTGTGCAACAATTTAAAATAAGACATAAAAGAATACATACAATATGATTCTCTTAATACGAAGTGTTATAACAGGCAAACCTAAACTTTATTGTTTAGAGACATGTTCATTCAGAGGAAGCAAAGCTGTAGAAAAAAGCAAGGAAATAAATATCCTAAAAGTCAAGGTAGGCTGGCGTGGTGCTCAAGCCTGTAATCCTAGCACTCTGGGAGGCCGAGGCAGGAGGATTGCTTGAGCTCAGGAGTTCAAGACCAGCCTCCGAAAGAGCAAGATCCCATTTCTACTAATAGCAAAACAAAACAAAACTAGCTGAGCATAATGGCACACGACTGTAGTCCCCGATTCTTGGGAGGCTGAGGCAAGAGAATTGCTCAAGCCCAAGAGTTTGAGGTTGCTGTGAGCTATGATGCCATGGTACTCACCTGAAGGCAACAGAGGAAGACTTCGTCTCGAAAGAAAAAATAAAAAGTCAAAGTAACGGTTAGGAAGGAGAGAATGGGTGATGAAGGAGAAGAAACCAGGCAGCTTCTGCAGTGCTGGCAATGTTGTTTCTTGATTTGGGTGGTAGTTGCATAGGTGTCCACTTTTTACTAACTAAACTTTACAAATATGGAGCTTTGCATTTTGTATGTGCATGTTAAGTTCCCCTATAACTTTTTTTCACAACAGGTAGTTATAGAACTGTGTAAGTAGTATGATATTCATTTTTGAAAATAAGATACACATATTTGCTTGCATCCAAATAACTCTGAAAGGAAAGGCACAAAATTGATCACACCATTTCCCTCTGGGGAACTGAGCTGCTTGAGGAGAGAGATCTCCTTACAGAAAGTAAGGAGCCCTTCTTTCCACTGAGGACCCTGCAGTGCCTTTTGAATGTGTAACACGTTCATCTATTACCTCTTCAAAAACAAGTTTTAAAACATTGAGTAAACTTTAAGATGATGACCAGACTAAAGACAGATTAAACATTTGTAAGTGGACTTTTACAGAAAGGAAACTGAAAGTGTAATGTACCCTGAGTCCAGGGACAGTAACTGTAACAAGAATCTTTTGGTTGGGGCATTGCAGGGAACAGAATTTTTTAGCAAGTTCAACAGAAAGGAGTTTCTTGAAGGATATTAAGTAGCACACAGAATCATTGCATGAAAGAAATAGACTCTAGGTTGAGTTTTGAGAAACAATTTTCAAAGCCACCTGAATTGGGCTACAAAAAATAAATGGTTTAACAACTGTGCTAGTTAGCAGAAGCACGGTCCTACCTCACTCCGCCATTCAGATTTCACCCCAGTGCATCTTATTGGCAGAAGGAGATCGTATCTGGAACCCTCAGTGCAAGGAATCATGAGAAACATACCGAATATACCAGATGGCACCACTACGAGGTAGGGCACTTTTGTCATATCTAGTAAAGTGAAACTTATATCTGCCCTAAGACAAAGAAATTCCACTTCAAAGTAGATAGGCTAAAGAAACTCTCACACATTTGCACAAGGAACTCTGTATAAGAAAGTTTATTCCAATGACATTTGTGACAGTGAGAAATTGGAAATAACCAAGATCCACCAATATTGGAAGAGATTGTGGTGTATTTATTCAATGGATACTTTATAGCAATTAAAAAATATGAACTAGAGCCACACATGCTTAAATAAATAAATCTTGACACAATGAAATGAAAAAGTTATAGAATTACCCATGCATCATTTATGTAAGGTATTTTGTTGTTGTTGTTGTTGTTGCCCTCGGTAGAGTGCTGTGCATCACAGCTCACAGCAACCTCAAACTCTTGGGTTTAAGTGATTCTCTTGCCTCAGCCTCCCAAGTAGCTGGGACTACAGGCAGCCGCCACAACACCTGGCTATTTTTTTGTTGTGGTTGTCATTGTTGTTTTCTAGCAGGTCCAGGCAGGGTTTGAAACCACCAGCTCTGGTGTGTGTGATGGGCACCCTAACCCCTGAGCTATGGGTGCCAAGCCATTAATTCAAGATTTTTATTTATTTAAGAAAAGTTTTACTAATGTGTTACTATTTCAGCAAAGTTATTGCAACGGGTTTAAGAGGCAGACAGACACAACTATTACAGGGTGTAAAATAATGAAAGAAATTTTTACAAAAAATATTACACAAACCTATGGGATTGGTTAAGTGACTAACAGACCCAGGAAAGAAATTAAATCTGAACGAGTAAATCCAGTATCAGCACCTACAAAATCTCAACGCAAAACTTTGAACTGTTTCCCTTTCCTAATGTATTGTTTAGCTTTCTCCTGAACACAGTGCTCTCACACCCCACAGAACAAAAAGCAGAAGAAGCCCTGATCCTAGGAACAGCCAAGAGAAGCGCTAGAAATACTGACTCGGACTTGACAGTTTTACTTAGAAATAACTTAACTGACTGAATGTGACCCAATCACAAGATTTCTGTCCACTGAATATTATATATGAGAAAATTCTATGAGTTATGAGGTTTGCCAGAAGGGATAGTTAAAAATTAGTAATATACAGTATTATTCCTATCAATTTTTTTTCATAAGTTATATTTATAACAAAACCATAATTAAAATATTTATTATACGCACTTGTGACACGTTCAGGGACACAGCAGGGACATTCATGTGTCTGATGGTCTGGTCTTACTTATGTTTGTGATGAACAAGCGACACACCCCACGTCTTCCCAACATTCAAGGTGATTCAGTGACATAAAATTGTCCAAAGAAAATAATTGGAAAGTGTATTAAATACTGCTCTAATGAGGAATGATTGCTATCATAAGACAAGTAACATCATACATTATTTTTTCAAGGAGCTTCGGTTTGAGAAACTGAATAGCAGAAACAGATCTTAAGATCTGAATCATGGCAAAACTGGTAGTTCTTTGAAATCTGGGAGCTGCAATAGCAAAACCACAGATACAGCCAAGCCCTGGAGGAAGCGTTTTACTAATTTGGGAGAATCTGACGCAACGTTGGCTAAGCTACGATGTGATGAAGTCCAAAGTCACCTGAGAAGCTGACCCAGAGAATGAAGAGAACCAATGGTACTTACTGGGGGCAGATAAGAAATAAATTTTGTGGGCAGCGCCTGTGGCTCAGTGAGTAGGGCGCCGGCCCCATATGCCAGAGGTGGTGGGTTCAAACCCAACCCCGGCCAAAAAAAAACAACTGCAAAAAATAAATAAATAAATAAACTTTGTGTTGGGCATTTTGTTAAATGGCTTTGAATAAAAAGTGCAATGCTTCATTGTGTTTTCTCAGAAACTAGTCAGACGATTACAGAGTCCTACACAATTGGGAAACACAGAGTGGACGCTGAGCGACTAGAGGTCACTGCAGGTGTGGGATTTAGAAAGTTAGTCCTTGGAGTAAATGGCACCGTGGCTCTGGCAGCAGATACAAAGTAATGATGCCCCGGAGAGGAGGTAGGGACGCTCTGCAATCGGCAGTGGCTAGGCGAGGGTCCCAGCTGGAGGCGGGACCTTTAATTCCATGGTTTATCTCCCACTGCTCATGCCTCTGTCTCCACAAACGGTGATTCCAATGACTCGAAGTCCTCTCGATATTGTCTGTCAGGAGGAGGGCTTGGGGAGCATAGATCTTCTCATTCTGCTCTTGAATGGATTTGGAGACTTTCTTCAGAACCTTCTCATAATGTGTTTCCATGCATAAGAAGATGGTATACAGCCTCCAAGATAGGATTGGCCCCCAAGCTTCTCATGGAGGTTATTTAGAGTTCCAATGTTTCTGCAAACTGCTGCCTATCAGTCCGGCTCTCCAGCTCCGCGGGGAACTTGGTCTGGACCTGGCAGCGTGTAGGGCCCCTGCTTAGTCCCGCTGAACGAACACCTTCCCGCACACTGGCGCCTGCTGCGGCCTCATGGCGAGGACAGGACGCGCCGCGCCACCGTCCACAGCGGCCCAAAGCCCCGCCTGACCCTCTCCCTCCACCCAAGCTGTCACGGGCCTCCAGCCACCGCCCTTGACCCGGCCCCAAGCCCCTCACAGCCCAGTTCGGCCCGGAAAACCGTAAGGTTTTTAAAATCACAAAGCAGCTCTGAATATTACTCATGAACACACACATGCGTCACATGGGTGGACATGACCAATGTCAGATTCAGATTCATGGTTGTCCTTGGAGATGAAGAGGGAGGTAGGATCAGAGAGGGGTACTTGGGGGTTTTAACGTCTCTGTAAAAACCTGAGGCAAGCGTGGACAAATGCTAACATTCAATGAAGCTGAAAAAGTACACTGAGGAGTGTATTATTTTGTACAAATTTATGGTAACCATCAAAATATTAAAAAAAAAAACAGGAAAAAAATCCAGATTAACAGAGAAAATAAAAAGAGCCAGGATAAAGAAAATGTCAGAAAAAGAGTAGGAAAAATAAGCCAAAGAAAATAAAAAGCTAATAGAAACAATTCCATATGTCAGTAATCACCGTGAATATAAACTGTCTAAACTCAACTGTCATAAGCCTAAAACTATTACATAGATTTAAAAAATCCAAATATGTGCTGCTCACAAGTACAATACAAACCAAAAGTACAGAAATATTGAAACCAAATGCATAGCCAAAGGTATACAAGGAAAATGGTAATGAAAATAACTATATCAGACAAAATGTAACTTAAGGCAAGAAGCATTGAAATAGGATATTACATAATGGAAAGAACAATCCACAAAGTAGATACAATTATCACAGGATTGTATGTGTCAAATAAGATACCCTCAAAATACATGATGAAAAGGAAAATGGAAAAAAAAAAAGAAAAGAAAAGAAAAGAAAACTAAATCCAAACTTACAAAGGGGGATTTTAGGACACCTCTTTCAGATGAATAGAATATGCAGAAGATAGAACATGTAAGTAATAATGTTGGGTGGTAAAGGAGGTCATCATGCCAGGTGGATGGCTCACACCTATAATCCCACCACTTTGGGAGACTGAGGCAGGAGGATCACTTGAGCCCAAGAGTTTGAACCCAGCCTGGGCAAAATTTCAAGACCCTGTCCCTACAAAAAAATTTAAAATTAGTTGGGTGTGGTGGCACACATCTGTAGTCCCAGCTACTTGGGAGGCTGAGGAAGGAGGATCAGTTGAGCCCAGGGGTTTGAGGCGATACTGAACTATGATCATGCTACTGCACTCTAGCTTAGGTGGCAGAGAAAGATATTGTCTCAAAAAAAAAAAAAAAAGAAAGAAAGAAAAAGAAGGAGAAGAGAACATAACTATAAATGCAGTAAAAATTTTAAAATCATAAAAGAATCTAGGCTTGGTACCTGTAGCTCAAGTGGCTAGGGCACCAGCCACATCACGAGAGCTAGCGGGTTTGCATCCAGCCTGGGCCTGCCAAACAACAATGACAACTACAACCAAAAAATAACTGGGCATTGTGGCAGGTGCCTGTAGTCTCAGCTACTTGGGAGGCTGAGGCAAGAGAATTGCTTATGTCTAAGAATTAAAGGTTGCTGTGAGCTGTGACGCCATGAATACTCTACCTAGGATGACAGCTTGAGACTTTGTCTTGAAAAAAATAAATAAAAAAAAATAAAAGAATCTATAGTCAATTTATGCCATTAAATTTAAAAAGTTGGGTAAATGAAAAATTATTAAAACTGATCACTTTAAGGAACCTGTAATCATTATGAAATAAAATAAATCAGTACTTAAAACCATCATCAAAACAAACTATTCCAGAGAATAAAAAATTAGGAAACACTAAGTCATTATATAAAGTTAGTTTAATCTTGGAAGTCATTGTATAAAGTTAGTTTAATCTTGGTGCTAAACCTGTTCAAAGATAGAAGGATAATAGAAAAATCCTGTGGTACTGTCACTTATGAATTAAATTGACAATTGTTTGAAACCAATAATATGCTCTGACCAAGTAGACATCCCAGAAATCTAAGTATTACTCAATAGCAGAAGATAAATCAATGTTATTGCTCACTTATCAGATTAAAGGAGAAAAAACAAATGATCATCTCAGTAGATGCAGAAAATATTTTGTAAAATGCAGTAATCTTTCATAACTAAAAGAAAAGAAAGGAAAATACTTATCTATCTAGAAATAGAAGGAACCTCTTTTAATTTGATAAAGAATATCATTAAAAAATATTTAGTAACATCTTACTTAACATTTAAATCTTAATAAGACTCCTTTTGAAGTCAAGAACAAAATATGAATCCCCATTATTGCTCCTCTCACTCAACATTAAACTGGAGATCCCAGAGAACACAGTAACACAAGGAAAAAAGTAAATATAAGGAAAGAAAGAAAAACATTATTATCTTCAGACAACATAATTATCTACATAGAAATCTTAAAAACTAAACTCTTGGAACTGATCAGAGCATTTGGCAAGGCTGTTGGGGACAGCACCAACATACAAAAGTTATTAGCACTTCTAGACGCAAATAATAACATGTAAGTGAAGACTTGATATTCAGTGTAATTCCAAAGAAAATTCAAATTCAAAGAATGGCCAATTTGCCAAAAGCCAATTTCTCAAAAGTTAATTTGCTGAAGGATTAATTCCAGAAAGGACTGATTTGCAGAATTTACAAGATGTGCTGAATAGCCGTAAGTGTGTTTCAAGAAATACTTTTGACTTACAGTTATTCTTTAGTGAAAATTCTAAGCCAGAATATATTTGACATAATAAATGTAGTCAAGGATATATTGAAGACTACATTTCAAAGATGTATTCTTCATGAATACAGTCATGCCCTGCGTAACATTTTAATCAATGATGGTGGTCCTAGGATCAAAATGTCATATTTTTACTGTAATTTTCTATGTTTAAATATGCTTAGGTACACAAATACTTACCCACTGTGTTACAAGTACTTACAGCATTCAGTACAGTAATATGCTGTGCAGGTTTGTAGACTAGTACCTATAGACTACACCACATAGCGCAGGAGTGTAGGAGGCTATACCTCCTAGGTCTGAGTCAGTATGCTCTATGTTGTTTGTACAAAATCACCTAAGGACACGTTTCTAAGAATGTATCCCCATTGGTAAGTGGTGCATGGCTGTGTAACCAATGAAATAGTCATTAAAATAGTCTTATAAGTAATATACACGGGAGAAGATGAAATATACATATATACAAATATATTCAAGATTATATTAAATATATTCAGGAATATATTTCTTCATATCTTAACTTTTGGCAAATTGAATTTTCATTCAAATGCTACCAAGAAAAATATAATTTATAATCAATTTGTGAATATAGTCTCAAGAAGAATATTGTCATATTTTAATCTATTCAAGAAGGCTATTTCTTAAACTTTTTGGTAAGTTAGTAAGTTTAGCAAATTGGAGATTAAGTGGATTGACTAAAAATTGGTTTTCATTGATGCAAAAGAATACATCATGTGATTCCATTTATATGATTTATCTAAAAAAGGCCAATTTGGCTCAGTGCCCGTAGCTCAGTGGTTATGGTGCCAGCCACATACACTGAGGCTGGCAGGTTCAAGCCCAGCCTAGGTCCGCTAAACAATGACAACTACAATTAAAAAAAAAAATGGCTGGGCATTGTGGGATTCCTATAGTCCCTTCTACTTGGGAGGCTGAGGCAAGAGAATCACTTGAGCCCAAGAGTTTGAGGTTGCTGTGATCTATGACAGCACAGCACTCTACTGAGGGTGGCATAATGAGATTGTCTCAAAAAAAAAATTAAAAAGGCCAATTTATAGAGACAAAGAGCAGATCAATTGCTGCCTAAGGCTAAGGAAGGGTGAAAGGAAGGGGAATTAACTACAAAAGGGCATGAAGGAACTTTATAGAGTGATGGAAGTGTTCTAAAACTGAATTATGGTGATTGCACAACTCCAAATTTACAAAAATTATTAAATTGTTTAAGTGCAATGGGTGAGTTTTATGATGTGTAAATTATAACTCAACAAAGCTGTTAAAAATGAGAAAAAATGGCTTTCCTAAACTGTTAGCATGTTAACCTAGAACTATGATTATAAAAATATAGAAATTAAGATAGTATGGTTGGTATAGAAGCAGATGAAAAGAACAATGGAGTAGGATAGAAAGCTCAGAAACAGACTCAAATATGGGCAAGATCTTGATATATTACAGAAGTAGCATTGAACAAGAAGTAGAGAAAGAATGGACTAATCAATAATTGATGTTATGCCACTTGGCTAACTATATAAAAATAACATAAAATTTGATCTCTACATTACATCACACACAAAATTAAACTCCAGATTTATTAAAAAGCTAAATATGAAAAATAAAACTTTAGACTCCCAGTTTACGGTTCAGCATCTAAGGAGCTTAGACATCTTCACTCCATCTTAACATCAAGGAGAGGCTGAACAAACTGAAAAATCAATCAATCAATCAATCCATCAGAGAAGTGAGATTGGTTACAGGGAAACCACTCTCCCCCAAATTAGAGAGATAGACAGGTGGATACAGAGACTCAAAATCCATGAGCATGAACCTCTGGGAGAACCAGTACCTGGATAGGAACTCGGTGCCGTAATTGACAAATTGCTGGAGCTCAGTATGGACAAGCTAAGAGACCCTCACTTTGAGTTTTATCTGCAGGTCTTACAGGTCCTCATAGTAATTATCAAAGAAAAATCTCACTGTGCTTCTGGCAAGAGGAGAGAAGAGGGAATCATACTGAAATGCACCAGAGCATTCTATTCTTTTTAACAAGGCCTGCTCTCAGGAGCAATACTTTGCCTAATCTGCGAGGTTATAGCAGAGTCTAATCTATTTAGGGGAAGGGAAGTGCCCAAATCTAGCCAGCTTAGTTTTTCACATGGGGGGAGATATCCAACTCTGGCACTGTCTAGACTTCTATGTGGGGGAAGGGAATACACTGCTCCAGCCCTCTCCAGCCATCTCTCTCACCTAATGTGAGGGGCATTCAGGAGCACTGGTGAAGTTCACAGTACTCCCCAAGAGACTGGGACCTAATCATATGCCTAAGGAACACTTTCCCACCCCTACACCTCCCCACCTCATTACTAAAGGACTATTTGCCACAGTTCCTTTTACCTGTGGACATCTGTTTATCTTTCAAAAAAAAAGTATAAGGTGTGCTAAAAGCGGAAAAAAATGCACTTCGAAGAGAAGACTAGACTCGTATATGGCAGAAATATTATATTTTCCAGACCAGGACTTTAAAAAATTTATGACTATTATGTTAGGGGCTTTAATGGAAAAAATTAACAACATAGAAGAACAGATGGATAATGTAAGCAGAGAAATGGAAATTCTAAGAAACAAGCAAAGAGAAATAGTTGCAATCAAAAACACTGTAACAGAAATGAAGAATGCCTTTGAAATGAGCTCATTAGTAGACTGGAGACAGCTGAAGTAAGGATATTGCACTTAAGGATATAACAATAGGAACTTCTAAAACTGAAAAGCAAGAAGAACAAAGACTGAAAAAATCAGAACAGACTATCCGAGAACTGTGGGAAAACTACAAAAGGTGTAATACCATATGCGTGATGACACTACCAGAAAAAGGAGAGGGAAAGGAACAAAAGAAGTATTTCAAGTAATAATGACCTAGAACTTCCCCCAAATTAAGGTCATATACCAAACCACATAGTCAGGAAACTCAGAACACCAAGCAGAAGGAATACAAACGAACCAATCAACCAACAGAAACAAAAACTACATGTAAGCATATCATGTTCAAACTTCAGAAAATCAAAGACAAACAAATCTTGAAAGAAGGGCCAGGGCATGGTGGCTTATATCTGTTATCCCAGCACTATCAGAGGCAGAGGTAAGAGGATTGCCTGAGCTCAGGAATTCAGGACCAGCCAGAGCAAGAGTGAGATCCCATCTCTACTAAAAATAGCCTGGTGTTGTAGTTGACACCTATAGTCCCAGCTACTTGGGAGGCTGAGGCAAGAGGATCATTTGAGCACAAGAGTTGGAGGTTGCTGTGAGCTATGACACCATTGCACTCTACCCAAGGTGGCAGAGTGAGTCTCTGTCTCAAAAACAAAACAAACAAACAAAAATCTTGAAAGAAACTAGAGGAAAAACCCACCTTACCTGTACCTATAGAGGAGGTAAGAATTAAATCTACCTTCTCTTCAGAAACCAGGTAAGCAAGAAGAGAGTGTAGTGAAATAAAATAGTAAGATGAATAAACCACCAACCTAGAATTCTGTACCCAGCAAAATTATCATTTAAAAGTGAAGGATAAATAAAAACTTTTTCTCCTAAAAGTAAAGAATGAGGGGATTTGTTAATGATAGTTCTGCCTTGCAAGAAATGTTAAATTAAGTTCTTCAGGCTGGGCATGGTGGCTCACACCTGTAATCCCAGCACTTTGGGGACCGAAGTGGGAAGATAGCTTGAGCCCAGGAGTTTGAGACCAGCTTGGGTTAACAGGACAAGACCTTATCTCTACAAAAAATAATTCTAAAAAGCAATGGTATGTGTTTATAGACTTGGCTACTTTGGGGGGGATAAAGCAGGAGGATCATGTGAGACCAGGAGTTGGAGGGTGCAGTGGGCTATGATCACACTACGTGCAGCCTGGGAGATAGAGTGAAACCTTGTCTCAAACAAACAGACACACAAACAAAATTTAAAAAAATAAGTTCTTCAGAGAGAAGGAAAATGATATGTGTCAAAACCTCAGATCTAGGCTCGGCGCCTGTGGCTCAGCGGGCTAAGGCGCCAGCCACGTACACCTGAGCTGGCGGGTTCGAATCCAGCCCGGGCCCGCCAAGCAACAATGACGGCTGCAACCAAAAAATGGCCGGGCGTTGTGGCGGGCGCCTGCAGTCCCAGCTACTTGGGAGGCGGAGGCAAGAGACTCGCTTGAGCCTAGGAATTGGAGTTTACTGTGAGCTATAATGCCACGGCACTCTATTCAGGGTGACAGCTTGAGGCTCTGTCTCAAAAAAAACCAAAAAAACAAAAAAACCCTCAGATCTATATAATAAAAAGAAGAGCATCAGAGAATGAATAAGTGAAGGTAAAATAAAAACTTGTATTAACTCACCTGTGAATAGCCACTGCACTCCAGCCTCAGCAACACAAAATCCCATCTCTAAAAACAAACAAACAAACAAATAAACTCCTAGAACTAATAAGAGATTAGAATGAGGTTGTGGGATGTGAAGTTAATATGCAAAAGTCAATCATTTTTCTATATACCAGCAACAAAAAAAGTGGAATTTGAAATTTAAAAAATACATTACTATTTACATTAGCACTCTCCCAAATGAAATACTTGGGTATAAATCTAACAACATATGAACAAGATCTATATGAGGGAAACAATAAAACTATGATGAATGATATCAAGAACTAAATCAATGGAGAGATATTCCATGATAATAGATAGAAAGACTCAATACCGTCAAGATGTTAGTTTTTACCAACTTGATCTGTAATCATTCAAAACCCCAGAAAGGCATTTTGTGGGTGTCAACAAACTTTCCTAAAGTTCTGGAAAGTCAAAAGATTCAGAACAGCCTACACAAAAGATACCATAAACAAAATGTATAGCCAAGCAGTAGACTGGGAGGAGATATAGACATCCAATGTAACAATCAGAAGATTACCGTTAAAATGATGCATTACAAACAACCAAATAGAAAAAATGCATACTTCATGTAAGAAGAAACTCAGATAGCCTAAAACACATTTAAAAAACTGCAGCTTCGGTGAAACTTATTAAATGTAGAGTATCAATGTCTTTATATAGTGATCAAGAAAATGCCGTGAAGTCTATCTCTGACAGTATGATCAAAATATTTCTGGTTGTATATGAAGCACATTCTGCCCTATGATTGCACCAATGTACACAATTATGATTTAATAAAATTATTTTTTTAAAAAGTAAAAAATATATAAAAATAAATAAATAAATAAAATTAACTTCTTTATTTTGAGATCATTGGAGATTCCCATGTTATAACTGGGGTTGTAAGAAGTAAAACAGATGGATCCCATGAACCTTTTAGCCAATTTCTCCTAATGGTACTGTCTTGCAACTATAGTATAATATCATCACTAGGATACTGGCATCAATACAACCCACCAATCTTACTAAAATGTCCTCAGTTTGATTTGTATTCATGTGTGTATGACTACATGTGTGTTTAGTTCTATGTAATTAAAAAAAACTTTATTTTATAAAACGGTTTTTTGTTTACAGAAAAATTGAGGAGAAAAGACAGAGAACTCCCACATACTCATGGCTGTGACACAGGCATAGAATTGCTCACTATCAGCATCCTGGTCCATTGAGATGCATTTGTTACAACTGACCAACTGACACTGACCCATCTTTATCATCTAAAGTCCATAGTTTACCTTATTGTTCATTCTTCATGTTACATATTCTATGGGTTTAAAAAAATGCATTATGACATATACTCTTCCTTATACTATACACAGAATAGTTTTACTGTCTTAAAAATTCTCTATTCTTTGCTTATCTATCCACCAATTCCAACCAGCCACTGATCTTTTTTAATCTCCATAGTTTTGCCTTTTCTAGAATGTCATATACTTGAGTCATACAGTATAATACAGTATATAACTTTTTTAGATTAGCGTCTTGTACTTAGTAACATGCATTTAAGATTCTCCTTGTCTTTTCATGACTTGATATCTCATTTCTTTTAATGCTGAATAATATTCCATTCTTTGCATGTGCCACTTTGTATTTATTTATATACCTACTGAAAAACATCTTGGTTGGTTCCAGTATGGGGCAGGTACAAATAAAGCTTCTGTAAGTATCCACATGCAGGTTTTTGTGTTAACATATTTTCAACACCTGGGGTAAATACCAAGAGGCATGATTGCTGGATCTTAGGGTAAGAAAATGTTTCATTTTTAAAGAAACCACGAAAGTACCAAACTGTCTTCCAAAGTGGCTGTACCATTTTGCATTCCACTAGCAATGGATAAGAGCTGCCATTGCTTCCCATCATCATCAGCATTTGGTGCTGTCATTGTTTGGGATGTTGGCCATTCTCATAGTTGTGTGGAGTGGAGTCTTGTTCTAATTTGTGGTTCCCCAATGCCATATGATGCTTAGTATTTTTCCATGTATTTATTTGCTGTTGTATATACTTTTTGGTAAAGTGCCCACTTAGGTCTCATTTTTAAATAGAGTTGTTCATTTTCTTTTTTTTTTTTTTTTTGAGACAGAGCCTCAAGCTGTCACCCTGGATAGAGTGCAGTGGCATCACAGCTCACAGCAACCTCCAATTCCTGGGCTCAAGCGAGTCTCTTGCCTCTGCCTCCCAAGTAGCTGGGACTACAGGTG